>CATIXQ010000005.1:15358669-15394465 GCA_949711755.1 Leptidea juvernica | reverse complement strand
ACCAAACTAGACACAGTCCCGCCACCGTGGTGGCCGTAAGCTACCAAGCTAGACACCATACAGAGACCAGAGTCATGACGCATCCGAGCTGGTCGCGCCACCAAATTGGTTTCGTTCGAGTATGTTCGGAGACGCACGTACAGACGACTTTTTGCTATAATGCCACAGCAAGCCACAACAGCATCCTGCTCCATCCAACGTCACTGGCTGTTAATAACACACTAACAACCTATGAATGTCTTATGGTATATCTTATGGTGTTCTCCTTATTATGGGGCAGTGCGGCCGATATTAATACCATCTTTATTCTGCTATTCGCGCGATTTATAACCTAGGTCCTAAAGAATCATTAAGAGAAAAATTTAAAAAAATAAACATTTTGACTGTTGCTTCTCAATACATTTTTGATAATGTTCTGTATGTTCATAAGCACATTGAGGAATTTTCTAGAAACTGTGACATTCATAATGTTAACACGAGGAACAAACATAAACTTGTTATGCCTACTACTCGGTCGGTCGAGTTAGTAAGTCTTTTGTTGGGCGATGTATATGCTTCTACAATATGATCCCAGAAAATGTACAAAACAAATGCGTTACGAAATTTAAAAGAATTGTTAAGAAACGTTTGTGTGGGAAAGGTTACTATAGCATAAACGATTTTCTTAATGACACCACGGAATGGGAATAAAGCCCACCCTCAGGCTCTTTAATTATAAATGTTTATTGTATGATATCACATTGTAATCCATATTTTATATTAAAAAAAAGCCCGCTGAGTTTCTTGCGCCCATTCTTGCGCGCCTCAGGTCTGAGGCAGTCTCTTTTGAATGGCTGGTAGTTTTTGACGTTCAATAAGTGATTTTAAATCCTATTTTGAATAAAAATATTTAAATTTGAATTTGAATTTAAATAAAGGTTTATTTTTTTATGCAGTTTGGTCTTACTTGAGAGATTTATTTTGATTAGTGACCCTTAATATTTTTTAAATTTCAAGTTATATTTCTGTATAAATAATTGTATTAGATATCTTTATGACGATCAGTTTGATGGTTCTTGAAATCATTTTACCAGCTCCTTTGCACAGGATGCCAGCTAGACTATGGGTACCACAGCGGCGCCTATTTCTGCCGTGAAGCAGTAATGTGTAAGCATTACTGTGTTTCGGTCTGAAGGGCGCCGCAGCTAGTGAAATTACTGGGCAAATGAGACTTAACTTCTTATGTCTCAAGGTGACGAGCGCAGTTGTAGTGCCGCTCAGAATTTTTGGGGTCTCGTTTTTTTTTTATGAAATAACACAAATAAAACACACAAGAACAGGGAAAAGTGAAATAATTATATTAAATGATAATATTATAAATGATCTATATTATTTTCTTAGATTAACGCGAGTGTTACATATTTAAAATAAAACACCTTTTAACGAATTAAAATGCGTGTATCTATAAAAATATAACTGTGTTTCGCAACCCGAAGTTTCGTGGCCTTTTCAGAGCACGTCCCGCTAAAGGAGTGCTCTGGAAACACAGTTACAATTACACGCGTTATTATCCTTTAGAAAGTGTTTTAATTAAATAAATTAATCATTTTGAAGACTAATAAAATGGGACACTTAACAAACTGTTGGTAATCAATTTAAGTGTTTTCAAACTAAAAATAATAGCTAAAAAGTATCGCATATATTCTTAAAGAAGCAAAGAATAGTAAACAAATTATTTCACGTCAGGCAACACCGTTCCTAATATTTTGTTGACTACTAAGAATTGTATGAGTCACAATGTCTCAAAACATGAATGTTTTGATTTTAACACACAATATGAAACCATACAAATGAAAGTATTTCTGAGAGCTCAGTCATAGGACAATTTAGATCAAGAAGTACTCTCTCTTACTTTCAATTATTGTAAGTAGGTACTTTAGTATTATTATTAATAGATCAATCGATACTTTCACCGTAATAGATTGTCAATCAAAGTGTAAAGGCAATACTCTACGTTAGTCAAAATAAAAAAGCACATGTACTTCTTTGTAACTGAGCTAATTACGTTATGTTTAACTTGATTTATACATGAATAATAATTAATAACACTCCTTATATAAAAAATAATAAAATAAAACTCAAATTATCTATTAAAATATTAAAATTAATTAATTACAAATGGTAAATATTGTGAAAATCGCGGTCTGCTAGCAAAGTTAACTCTCTGTATAGCCAAACTTATCCTATGACAGAGGTACATACCAGACCTAGGGCCAACTGTCAAATCGGTTAGATGCCTATATAACTCTTTTATAATTTTGCATATTTCCTCCGTTTTAGATTTTGCGGCAGTTTCCACCGCTACACCTTACGCTCTGGAGTTTTTTTTATGAAAATATGTGTCGAGATGAACATGACGTTCAGCTTCTGGTAATTGATACGCCCCGCCCATTAAAATGCAGTGCCGCTCAGGATTCTTGAAATACCCAAAAATTCTGAGTGGCACTACAAGTACACTCGTCACCTTGAGACATAAGATGTTAAGCCTCATTTGCCCAGTAATTTCACTAGCTACGGCTCCCATCGGACCGAAACACAGTAATGCTTACTGCTTCAAGGCAGAAATAGGCGCCGTTGTTGTACCCATAATCTAGCCGGCATCCTGTGCAAAGGAGCCTCCTGATGATGAATCTGTGTCCAATATGAGAAGGCGCTCTCGTGTCCACACAAGTATTTATGTATATTTCACCGCCTTAAAACTCTCATTTATCTATTAGGACGATTTCAAAGATTCAAAAACAAAATAAGTGACTATAAAATATTAAAAATTCGATTTTCACGCAGCAACCTGTTATGTAAAAATACAATTCAAATTCAAATATTTTTATTCAAAACAGGATGTGACATCAAAAATCAGGAAAGTCAAAAAAATACCACCCATTCCAAAATCAATGCCTCAGACCTGAGAAGAATTGGCGCAACAAACTCAGCGGGCTTTTTTTTTCATCGAATAAATATTTTTACAAAGTAATATTGTACAATTAAACTTTTTATTTAATAGCCTGAGGCGATCACTCCATTCCCAATCTGTGGTATCATTAAGAAAGTCATTTATGTTATAGTAACCTTTACCACACAAACGTTTTTTAACAATTCTTTTGAATAACGCTATACTTTTGTTTTGAACATTTTCTGGGATCTTGTTGTAAAAGCATATACATCGCCCCACATAAGACTTACTAACTCGACTTAGCCGAGTAGTAGGCATCATAAGTTTATGTCTGTTCCTGGTGTTAACATTATGGTTATGACAGTTTCTGGCAAATTCACTTATGTGTCTATTACAATTACACTAGTTTTGATGTTTTAAAAAGTTAAAGACTTAAGAAATAAACATACAAATTTTCAATTTATTAATTCAGTGAGATAATATTTATTTAGTTCTTTTATTAATCCTTTAAAATCTCAAATTGTTAGTTACATCTAAATTAAGCGATATAAAATGCTTAAAGATGAAAATATGTATAAATTTGAAGATAATTTAATTCGGTAGGTAGGGTTTTGATAAACAATAATTCAAACATAACTCGTGAGATATCAAATTACTTACCTTATGGTATATTTAGTGAGTGTTGGGATATAGGATTTCATTGGGTTCAAAATCATGTGATTTTTATATTCAGGCCTGAATATCGAAAATTCACTCTAGTTATAACTAGTAATACGCTTTTACGCCGGTTACTACCGAACCGATTTTGATGAAATTTGGTACAGCGATAGACTGTAGCTTACTAGGAAAGGACATAGGCTACACTTTATCCCGAAAAATTCATGATTCCCGCGGGATTTGTGGAAAAAATGAAATTCACGACCATGAGCATAACTATATCAATAATAGGTATAGTTTGCCATAGCGATCTTTCTCGAAATAAGATTCATATAATACGTTTGGAACGGGAGCGAAAACGGGAACTGGAACTGGAATAGGACATGAGATAATCGTCACTTCCAAACATGCTTATTATTTTAAAAACCCTTTTCCACGCAGACGAAGTCGCGGGCATCAACTAGTATTTAATATAAGTAGTACAACTAGTACATACAATACGTTGAATGCTTGTTGTATTTTAAATTTTTTCAAATCACATATTTTTTTTTTTTTTAATTATCGTATATAAATTTATTATTCATACAAAACAAATCTTATAACTATATTTACAATTCTACGACTACATAAAATTAAAACTATCATTACGTGGAAGCGTACCAAGAATACTGGCAGCATTACCGCGTTGGATAGCAAGGCTGATCCGTTGACCGAAATAGCTGCCAGTGCTTGGGCTTCCAGAAGCCTTATTGAGGCGCGAAGATAGTATTTTGAACATTCTCCGCGCCTCTGGGCCCCACGGGCCAAGTGTCTCGACACCAAACGGAACAAAGATGTATGACTCACTGAGACCAACATATTTGCGACGCTTGCTGTCTTCGGCAGTCGAAGCAGCAGCCCCAGCACCAACTGACGTAACTTGGACATGGGAAGGAGCCTGTCGACGCAAGTAGCGTCCCACACCAGCGCCCTTCCCCGTGCCCAAGCCACCAGCGTCATTCCATCAGGACGCTTGCCATCGCGGCGGGTATATTAAGCTAAAACAGCTGGTATATTAAGAGCGGCAAATACCCTGCGGATGACTTCATTAATGCTGGCGTGACGACTGATACGGCCTGCCGATTTTAGGCAGGATTTTTATTTTTTTTAAGTTATACTTCTTTTGGCGCGATGGAGAAAAATGATGAGAGTGAATTTTTACGATGCGCGCGCACACCGACACCAGAATTCTATATCGTGAAGTTAGTTCTAGGTGGCATGAAAATGGAACTATGTTCAAGTTGTATATTCTAGTATTTTTATATTTAGAACACGGGTTTCGTAACAGTACAATTAAACAGTGTGAATAAATAAATATTATTTTGGTGTTTTTATCAAATCAATTTCATATACGACGATAGTATTTTCTAATAATTTATTAGTATATCTATATATATTGAATATTTCTGAATAAACTGTTTTGAGTGCATTCATAGATTTGAGGTTAATTGTCGGTATGTATAATTTATTTACATCGTTAATTAAATATTATTACATTAATACCTAAAAAAATGACGTGGTGTCGAATAAAACGAAATTCCTTCGGCTAATGTAGAATCGACACAAATTGCAAAAAAATCGTTCTAATATTGCTATAATCGTTATCATATATTAATATAATAATATTGATAATATATACACTACTCGCTTGTGTATGCGACTGTCGCGCCTGCGCACGTCTCATTGAACGGTTTTATTCCACGCACTTTTTTCCACGGATTTTTTCATACGGTTTTACTATCACATTTGTTTCAGTTCGGTCGCGCAGCAAAATCCCTATCCCCTCCAAGCCTGCCGTAAGGAACTTCGTTCCAAAAAATTTTTTTTTTCGTTTTGTTTTATTTCTGGTATATTAACAAATTTTATGTATAAATAAAATAAATAATTAATATAGAATATAGTATAGAAAATACTTGTTTATATTAACCTTATCTTATTCTTAACCCTATACTATCTTTGATCTTAACTATTTGTTAAAATTTGATTTAGTTTTCCGTACGCCAATGAAGTATAACTTCTAACGCGTGTACATAAGTACACACACTCTTTTTATTTATTTTAGTTTATTATCCAATACAGAACAAATATATCGACAAACTCACGGGCTTATCTGGGTACCTAGCGCCATTAATTTTGCCAACCTAATATTTTTTCAGGAAGTATATTTTAAAGCTTGTTTAGATTTTCGTGGTATTTATGTACATTTCTTGCATCTCTTTGGGAAGTTCGTTAATGTTATCTGGTATTAGGTAATTGACAGTTCTTTTCCCATATTTATTATTAATTTTTGATAATTGAAGTATTTGTAATTTATATCAAGTTGTCGTAAACCTAATGGTCTATTTAATGTACGTGTTGTAACTAAAATATCGTATTAATTTGAATATACAGCTTAAGCCTAAACGTTCCTTTAAAATTTCTCCAAATTGTGTTCCAATTTTTGTTTTCAAAAATGCAAAAAACAATAAAGACGTGATATAATTGTCTGAATATTTTAGTCATCAATTACTTCTTATTAATATTTATATTCTCGTCTAACCCTCAGATCGTCTATACATTTTTCAAATATTAATTTATTTAATTATTATTTTTTTACTCTTCAATTACTTTTAATTAATATTAATTCTAACCCATTATCGTTAATACTTTTACACTGTGACAGCTGCGAAAACGTCGAATAAAATTTAGGTTGACTGGTAACCTCTATTTTGGGCAATCCACGCACACTAAGTGGCACACAAATCGCGAGCGTTAGACTTAGTTTGTCACGCTCACTACAGTAATAAACCTAGCCTGTTTTCATCGGTTTTGTTGCAGCAAGATGCGTTATCTTTAATTATAAATTTCCTAAGTTCTAACTTTAAATACGACTCATACGCCCTGGTCGTATACCATCGCCGTATGAGCAAGGTCACTGGCATATTTTAACGCCTTAAAATATTATCCTTTTTGCAAAGAACGCTTAAGACCCCCAGTGAAGTTGTAACCTGATATATAACTCGTAACTTATTTGCATTTGAGGTATAAATGATGTCTGTAAACAAAGGTAATTCTTTCACAAAAAGGTGTGTGTATCATAAATAATGAAAAAAATACGTCCAATCTTATACGGATTTCAATCTATTTAATCGTGGCAGCCATAACAGTTAAGAACCTATACCCTTTTTTATGGAAAGTCACCTAATGTTAAGTGATCATCGCCGCCCACACTCTCCTTCAACACCAGAGAAATCACAGGAGCGGGTATACCAGTGGGAGGCTCCTTTGCACAGGATGCCGGCTAGATTATGGGTACCACAACGGCGCCTATTTCTGCCGTGAAGCAGTAATGTAATAAGCATTACTGTTTTGGTCTGAAGGGCGCCGTAGCTAGTGAAATTACTGGGCAAATGAGATTTAACATCTAATGTCTCAAGGTGACGAGCGCAATTATTGTAGTGCCGCTCAGAATTTTTGGGTATTTCAACGAATCCCGAGCGTAACTGCATTGTAATGGTCAGGGCGTATAAATTACCATCAGCTGAACGTCGAACTAGCATATATTGCCTCGGAGTTTTTGGTAAAATTTACTGATATTGACCTCTTCTTTTTGTGTATGTGTAGTTTTGGGTTTTAATTTAGAGATTATTTTGATCCTAGGTAATAGACAGTTTTAGCCCATCTCTTCTATTTAAATTTGTGTGTTTTTTTAAATTCAATGGCTTAACGTAGGTATCAATGTTAGGAGAAATATTTTCTCTTTATCTTGGTTCTTTAAGTCGGCTGTAAGATGTTGCGTTTGGTTTGCTCAATGCAAGACAGACCACAGTCCAGTTTATAGACACCTGCATCTTGTAGTGAAATTAAACTTTAATGGTCTCATTTTTTTATGATAATAAGGGATGAGACAAGCAGGACGTTCAGCTGATGGTTATTGATACTCCCTGCCCATTACAATACAGTGCTGCTCAGGATTCTCGAAAAGCCCAAAAATTATGAGCAGCACTACAATTGCGGTCGTCAACTTGAGACATAAAATGTTGAGTCTCATTTGCCCAGCAATTTCACTAGCTACGGCGCCCTTGAGACTGAAACACAGTAATGTTTACACACTTACTGCTTCACGGCAGAAATGAGCCCTTTGTGGTACCCATAATCTAGCCGGCATCCTATGCAAAGGAGCCTCTCACTGGTACTCAATAATTGCTGGATTTTCTTATGTTACTTGAAAATAGTATAAATTGAAGCTCGTGTTAGGATCCAGCTAATTTTGTCTGTAATACCCTTTAGATATGGCATGTAGGTTGGTTAACTTGGCGCCTTTACTCTGTTCCGGTGCTGACGAGGAGGCTGTAGTTTGTTCTCATGGAGTACTTTCTTGACATGCTGTAACTCCTCATCTTCTTTTTTTTTTTTATGGAATAGGAGGACAATTGAGCGTACGGGTCACCTGTTGTTAAGTGATCACCGCCGCCCATACTCTCTTGCAACACCAGAGGAATCACAGGAGCGTTGCCGGCCTTTAAGGAAGGTGTACGCGCTTTTTTTGAAGGTACCCATGTCGTATCGTCCCGGAAACACCGCACAAGGAAGTTCATTCCACAGCTTTGTAGTACGTGGAAGAAAGCTCCTTGTAAACCGCACTGTGGAGGACCGCCACACATCCAGATGGTGAGGATGATATCCTAACTTGTGGCGTGTCGTACGAAGGTGGAATTCGGCGGCAGGAATTAGGTAAAACAGCTCTTCGGAACACTCCCCGTGATAAATGCGGTAGAAGACACACAATGAAGCGACGTCTCTACGCAACGCCAAGTGATCCAGCGGTTCACAGAGTACTGGGTCCCCGACAATTCGCGCTGCTCTGCGTTGCACGCGGTCAAATGGATCGAGCTGATACTGGGGTGCGCCAGACCAGAGATGACAGCAATACTCCATGTGTGGCCGGACCTGCGCTTTGTACAGCGCTAGAATGTGGGCCGGCTTGAAGTATTACCGTGCTTTATTAATGACGCCCAGTTTCTTTGAAGCCAATTTGGCTTTGCCCTCCAGATGGCCACGGAATTGGCAATCGCTCGAGATTTCGAGACCCAGTATTCCGATACTAGGCGAGGCTTTTAGGGAAGTGTTGTCGAAGAGCGGTGATGCGACAAATGGGGTTTTTTTAGTGGTAAACGCGCAAACTTGAGTCTTCTGGGGGTTAAATTGGACAAGGTTCAATTTACCCCATTCCGCGACCTTCTCAAGAGAGGACTCGATAGAAGACACAAGTTTCTCCCGGCACTGGCCGATGATTTCCCGAGAGAGACGTGCATGGCCCGTGTATACGGCATCACCAGTGCTGTCATCTGCATAGCAATGAATGTTGGAGGTGTCCAACATATCATTGATATGCAGAAGAAACAGCGTAGGAGATAGCACACAGCCTTGGGGCACTCCAACATTCACGGGCTTCGGGTTCGAGCTGTATGCTGCGCCCAGTGAGGAAGCTGGAGGTCCACTTGCACAAGCTCTCGGGAAGCCCAAATGATGGAAGTTTAGAGAGGAGCGCCTTATGCCATACACGATCAAAGGCCTTCGCTATATCCAGGCTAACTGCCAGGCCTTCCCCCTTGCTTTCAATAGCCGCAGCCCATCTATGTGTTAGGTATACCAGAAGATCACCTGCCGACCGACCATGGCGAAACCCGTATTGTCGGTCGTTGATCAACTGGTGACCCTCTAGGTATACCAAGAGCTGACGGCTAATTATGCTCTCCATGATTTTGGAGAGCAGGGAGGTAATAGCAATAGGCCTGTAGTTTGCCGGATCCGAACTGTCTCCTTTTTTTTGGATCGGATGGACACGGGCTGACTTCCATGAGTCCAGGGACTACGCCTTTGGAATAAGAGTGCCGGAATAAACGCGTTAGCACCGGCGTCAACTCAGGGGCACACGTTCTAAGCACGATTGGAGAAATGCCATCCGGCCCGCTCGACTTCCTGACGTCCAACGAAAACAGAGCTCGCCTAACAGTTTTCTGTCTGAACTGTACTTCAGGCATAGAGCTCTGACACCGCGGGATGGTCGGCGGTGTTTTTCCGTTGTCGTCAAGAGTCGAGTTGGAGGCGAAAAGAGCGCACAGGAGATCGGCTTTCTCTTTTGCCGTATGGGCCAGGGTGTCATTCCTCATGTGCAACGGCGGCATGGACGGCTGGCTGAAGTTACCAAGAGCAGCTTTCGACAACGACCAGAACTTGCGTGTTCCGGTCGGGTAACTGGAAAGCTGCTCGCCGATTTTGACGACGTGTTTTGACTTTGCACGGGCGATTTGCCGCTTAAAAAATCTGGAAGCACGGTTGTATTTCCTCTTTAGAACTATGCAGTTCGGATCCTTTGTGCCCAGCGCCGCAACCCAAGTTCGATACGCCTGTTTTTTTGCAGTCAGATGCTGCTTTAACTGACGCATCGAACCAGGGCTGTGATCTGCCACCGATCGGTACTACAGAGCTTGGTATAAAAATATCCATGCCCTGTAGTATCACATCGGCTACTGCAACGGCGCAGGCACTAGGATTATCCGAAGGGAAACAAACCCTGCTCCAAGAGTAGGATGCAAAAAAGGAACGCATCCTATCCCAATCTGCTGACTTGTAGTGCCAAACGCGGCGGGTCGCTGGTGGTCTGCGACGTGGGCGTCGTATAGGCACTACACTCCTGACCAGGCAATGGTCGGACGTTCCGAGAGGGGCGTCGACAATGACCTGGTAACCATCGGGATGTGTAGTCAGCAGAAGATCTAATAAGGACGGCATGTGGCAATCCACATCCGGGAGCCGCGTCGGCGACTCAACCAATTGGGACAGACCATACGCCAATGCAAAATTATGCACAGATCGCCCTGCGTAGTCTGTGGTACGTGATCCAAGCCATTCGGCATAGTGCCCGTTGAAATCACCCAAGACTACGATTTCAGCGGAGGGGATCTGTGCAAGCACGTCGTCAATTGCCGCTTGAACGCAGCCCATGAGATGATCGGTTTCTGCGTTACCACTATGGGACCTGTAGACACACGCATAGATGCGGACGCGGTCCTCTAAATCTACGCGGAGCCAGAGAGTGGACAGGTCCCTACCCTCAAAATTGCCGAGACGGCGACAGCAGATATCCTCCCTAACGTACACACATACCCCGGCATGAGGCAAAAAATTGTGCTCAATTTTGTACCCGGGGTACGTTAAATATGACGTATCGCTAGGTTGAGATATCTGCGTCTCCGTAAGGAAACCCAAGGCCGGCTTCGCCGTCTCAAGGTGTCGGTGGACGGCGTTTAAGTTGGAGTGAATTCCCCTGATATTGCAAAAGTCCACGTTGAGTGTGGAGCGGGGTGGCGTGGTGTTACTGCCTCGTTTGTCCTTGGTCATGCGCGGTACTGTGCCCTCCCCAGAATACGAAGAGCAGCCCGAGCTAGAGTGCTCGGGGAGGGATTCTCCGACTCTGGTAGAGCCGGTACCCTCCTGGGGTACTATCTCTTTAGGGACCGCTTTCATAATCTTTGTTGCGGATGGGGGGGGGAATGGCCTCCGGTCCTCGACACTAACCTATGCGAAACATAGCGGCACTAGGCCGCTACTTCACGCCGGTATTCTGTGCGAGTGTGGTAATTAACCCGGACGAGTCTGGCCCGATTGTGCTGACGTGAAAAGACGGCTGCGTGACTCTCCCACTTCTAAATTCTTCGATCAATTTAGATGTCTAGATAGACTATGACAGCTGTGAAGACATCGGAAATAATAGACTGATCACCTGATTCCTGCTGCCGAATTACTTCTTCGCACGACACGCCACAAATCAGGATATCATCCCCACCATCTGGATGTGTGGCGGTACTCCACATTGCGGTTTTCAAGGACATTCTACTACAAAGCTGTGGAATGAGCTTCCTTGTGCGGTGTTTCCGTGACGATACGACATACGGGTACCTTCAAAAAAAGCGAGTACACCTTCTTTAAAGGCTGGCAACGCTCTTGTGATTCCTCTGGTGTTGCAAGAGAATGTGGGCGGCGGTGATCACTTAACACCAGGTGACCCTTACGCTCGTTTGTCCTCATTTTCCATAAAAAAAGACTTTAGAACTAACTATTTTGAGCAATTCACGCACACTAACACAAAGTGTCTTACAAATCGCAAGTGTAAGACGTAGCTTGTCACGCACACTAAACTGGTAAAACTGGCCTGTTGTCATACAGCAGGAGACTCTATCTAGACGTATAAATTATCTAAGAGCCTCATTGAGATGGTCAGCATCACTTCGGGTAAACTAAAGTTATAATAAAAATGTAACTTTTAGGCAAAAAATTATGTAAAATCACAGTTACAATTATTACATTCGTCTTATTCCTTTAAAAAGGGTTTTATTTAAATAAAATTGAATACAAATAAATAACATGAAAGTTGGACGAAAGAAAGTTCGGAACAGACAATCAACAATTAAAAAGATATTTTATCTTCAACCTTAACGATTTCTTATCATTTGCTATCGAAAAACTTTAACTGTATTCATTTATCTTTGTAGGTATATTAACTATATCGTACATATGATACGGCATAAAAAACAGCTAACTCTTGTTTATAAGTACGATGTTTTGAATTAATAAACCATGTGTTTGATAGCATCGCATCCATCTTGTAAATCCAGGCAATATTTGTAAACAAAATAATTAATAATTACTAACCTCGTTTTTGAGAGAGTGGCGACAGGTCACGTTTTTTTGCGAAAATATAACACAACATAAGTTATTTTTAACAGTTGAGTGTTTGAATAACAAATTTGAGAGAAAGTTATTTTAAAAACTACATGTCTATGCTCATTGGGACTATTTCTTACAATGTATTGAATAAAACAACTTAGTTGAAAAACATTGATTAAATTTGCTTCAAATAATAAAGCCGTAGTACGTAATCAGTTTATTATATTTAGAGTTTTAACTAATAAATCTTATACCTATATTTACAACAGTATGACTATTATATTATATTATTATTATCTGGTTTTCAACCAGTCTGTGTTGCCAGTGATGACTTACGGTACGCAGACGTACGTGGTTGCTCAGAGGGCAATGGAGAGGAGGAGGCTCGGAGTTTCGCTGCGAAATCGATCATAAATGAGGAGAACCAAAGTTACCGACATAGTCCAAATGATTGCGAAACTGGCGAAAGTGGCAGTGGGCAGGGCACATAGTTCGACGGACAGATGGCCGTTGGGGTAGTAAAGTCCTCAAATGGCGACCACGTACTGAAAGATGCAGTGTTGGTAGGCCCCCCACAAGATGGACCGACGATCTGGTCAAGATCACAGGAATACGTTGGATGAGGGCAGCGCAGGACCGATCGTCGTTAAAATCTTTGGGAGAAGCCTTTGTCCAGTAGTAGACGTCTTCCGGCTGATAATGATGATAATGATATTATATTATATATTTATGACTACATTAAATTAAAACTATTATTACGGGTAAGCGTACCAAGAAGACTGATCCATTGTCCAAAAACAAAGTCCAGCAGCACTCGTCAGTTTCCTCTATTGTTGCACGAGAGAATGGCCGAATATTACCGACAGGTGATAAAAAAAACTTTAAATGCTACATTCAGAAATGTGGCTTTATCAGGAGCGCCCGTCTTGCCGAGAATATCGCCGCTTTTGCCGAGGATGTCGAGCTGTCGCCGGAAACATCGACCAGATGCAGTGCCACGCAATTAGCCATCAGCCGGACGTCCCTAAGGCGAATTTTGAAGACCTGCGCATGTCATCAGCTGCTGCCTGCCGACCGCCAAACTCACGTAACTTGCGCCCAAGCCATCTCAAGCTCGAGGAAGAAGTGGACGATGTTTCGAACAAAATCATAATAAGCGATGTGGCTCATTTCCACCTCAGCGGGCACGTGAACAAGCAAAACTATCGTTTCTAGGGCACCGAAAATCCATGAGTGATGCACGAGGAGCCATTACACCCGCTCAAAGTGACTGCATGGTGCACTGTTCACGCTGGAGGAGTCATCAGGCCATTTTTTTTCGAGAACGCCACTTGCAAAGCGACTAAAGTGGATGGTGCGCGCTATAGGGCCGATAAAACAAGCCCGTATGACAATCAATAGTGACGGCGCCCATTTGGACGATATCATCTTGCCGACTTGACCAATACAATTCTATAGATTCAAATAAACATAATCAAAAAACATAATCGAAGTTTTTCATAAAAAAAAGCGACAAACAACATTGGATGACTTCTTTTGGCCCGCCTGTTACATCATATATTTTTTTAGTTTTATCATTATCTTATTTTAGAAACTACTGGGGGGGACACTCATTTTACCAATTTGGAAGTGTCTCTCGCGGAAACTATTTAGTTTAGAAAAAAATCATATTTGAACCTCAATATCATTTTTGAAGACCTATCCGTAGATAATAAGAAAAAAAACATTATGAGCTTGAGTTCTAAGTACCTATGGGGAACCCCCAAAATTGTTATTTTTTTCTGTTTTTGTGTGAAAGTCTTAATGCGTTTCACACCATTCATCTATTTACCAGATTACAACAGTTCTTATAGTTTCAGAAAAAATGTGACATACGGACGGACAGCCAGACAGACAAGACGAATCCATAAGTGTTCCGTCTTCTGCCATTTGGCTACGGAACCCTAAAAATACGATGACCCATAAAATAAACTTGAACATTTAAAAATCAAATTTGGCACTGTCTACAGAAATATATTAATATCTAATAAACATAAACTTAAAAGTATAAATAATAATCTTAAACTGTATTTATTTTTTATTTAATTTATAAAATTTTACTTTATTTTCCCAAATACTAGAATAAATAATAGAACAGACTTAAAGTAATATATTTCTAGATAATATAATTTACTATTTCTCGACACCAGACATATTTATAACATAGTCAAATATTTTTTTTTTTAATAATAAAAGTAGTTTAAAAAAGACACGCTTTGGTTGAAAAGATAATGGTTGAAATTTAAAAGCAACATCAATTCCTGCCTTATTGACGATAAATGAAAAAATTATATAAATCAACAAAAATCTTTTTTTGCAATTTTTAAAATGGAATAAATTTATCAAATAAGTATATTGTCATCGGTCCTCGATAAGTCTACGAAGTTTGAACGATATCTGGCCTTTTAAAGTGGGTCAAAGTCGCGCTGAAATGTGTCGGTTACAGACAAACATACATACAGGTGAAGCTAGTAAGCACATCTCACCTATAACTACGTATGTGTTACAAACCTACCTTGGCTGACACCGACTCCAAAAATTACAATAATATATATATAATAATAATAATAATAATAATAATAATAACTAGAATTAGATTGATTAGGTAACAAACATAAAAAAAATACCGACGAATTGAGAACCTCCTTCTTTTATCAAGTCGGCTAGTAATGTGTCCTCAATTTATGAGAATTTCGAACGCACATCAATCTACAATAAATAATGTTCTGTCTCTAGTTATAAAATTAATCACCTGTTCGGAAAATATTAAAAAAAAATACATAAATAATTGGAAATAAATCATTAATGAACTTGTTCTACCTGTGGCGATAATTTTTGGGGCACGGTGGCAGGCATGAGTCATCTGGAACACGTGTGCGAGTTCAAATCCCTCCTGTGCATCACATTACAGTTTAATGTTTATAAGTATTAATGTACATTTAGGTATCATATTAAATATGTCTTTGCACCAATAGTATATGCATTATTATTATTATTATTAATACGCAAGTCTCCATCTCTGCTCTGTTATTGTCCCTTCTTTGCTTTTAGGGCAAGATATTTTGATTGTTTTATATATAACTACGAGTGAATTAAGTTGTTGAGCACAGGTATATTTCAAAAATACATAGCACGTAGTCAAAGTCAAAGTCAAAAATATTGTATTGACATAAAATCAAAAGATTGCTCGTCAACTTCAATCACAAAAAATACAATTCAGATACATACATATTAAATACACAAAAGTTTATGCATTTAGATATTTTAAAAATAATGCAATCCAGTGTAAAAATACAAAGCTGAACCAAAAAATCCATAGAAAAAACAATTATAATACTATTCAATTACATATTGTAATAAAGTTTACGTTATCTTCAATACTGTAATAAGCTTTCGAGATAATTCTGAGCTTAATAAAAGATTTAAATACAATCATCTTTTAACTAATTACAGTCAAAATATTATTATATTCTTATTTTGGTGCTTACTTATAAATATTCCGCACTCTTACAGTAATCTACTGAGGTTGAATTCCACTTAAAGCTAATTTGGGTAAGGCTGTCACTCTTAACTAGCGCGTAGTGTAATATATATGAATCATGTTAGTTAAAAGCCTTTTAAATATCAAATATTTCATAAAAAGTTATAAAGAAAAAACTGTATAAGTATAAATTATCCTATAAAACAACTAGCTGACTCAACGAACGTTGTATTGCTATATAAAGTAATAAAAAAAATTCAATAATTAAAATTTTTGAGTTATAAAATATAGATGACGACCGATTCTTAGACCTATCAAATATATCGTACAAAATTTATCGCACTACAATAATTATTCGAATGCCATCTTGGAACCCTATTGCGGATCTGTGGATGGAACAGAATAATGTAAAAATCGCGATAGAAACATAGGTGTTGATCGTAGACGGGTGAAAATTTGAAGTTGTATGTATTTTTTAATGCTGAATCATAAAAAAAAATGTCAAAAAAATATTTTGCGGTTGGTCACCCTTATCATTTAGGGGTATGAAATGGATGTTGGCTGATTCTCAGACCTGTCCGATATGCACACAAAATGTCATAAAAATAGGTTAAGCCGTTTCGGAGGAATTTGGTAACAAACACCGCGACACGAGAATTTTATATATAAGTTTGTTATCTCCTAATGGCCGTTCCCATTATTCTATCTACAGATATAATTAAATTACTTCCTTCTACTGTCAGTAATTAGCTGTCAATAGTCTGAAGCTGTCCCAATATACCCGATAAATCATTCTTATCGCCTTATATTGGGACGCGTGAATAGCAATTTCCATACAAACTTCTATCGCTGGTAAGCTATACGTCCTCCCATTGACAGACAGCGTTTACGGATAAGGTAAATTACCGTCGATAAGTTTATTGTAACAGAAAAGTTAACGATAGTTACGATTTTTGTCTCAAGTAGGCCACAACCGGAGATAGACTGAATATTGGGAACGGCCGTAAGAGGTTTAAAAACGCTCTTAATTATTTTAATTTGACAAAAACTTACACCACGTAGACAATTATTGCATTAAAATTACTATTGAATATGCCAAGAATATTAGCGAGACAGACTCTTGAAAAGTGCAAACATAATTATTTAAATATTACGTACATATTCATTTGTAGTTTGTTTAAGCTGTTAGCAGGATGTAGAAGTGTATACCTCAGGCAAATACCGGGAATGTTAGAATAAATATGAATGACTAGCTGATGCGCGCGACTTCGTCGTTCGGTTTAAAAAAAAATAAAGCTTCAAAATAGAAGAAACGAAAAATGATGTTTGCTATCCGTATCACTGCAATACAACTAATAAAAGGCATAAAAAGGCATAAAAGGCATTTATTTTCTCAAAATTGATTCCTTTAGAATTCTTTTTGATGTCATTTCTTATACTACTCATAATGGCGCTCTGAGAGAGAAGAAGCGGCGCAAGAAACTCTCCCAGCATTCTTTTTTTTTGCGCTCTTTTCAATAAAAATATACAATAGTGTACAGTCATTTCTATCGCTATAAAATAATCACAATCTAGTCCCAGGCTGTCCGATCATTTAGATTATAGATATGATAGCAGTGGAGTAATAGGATTTACGACAGCGCCATTTTTTTATAAAACATTTAAATTTATTTATAGATAATGCCTGAACAGTGGCTTGGACTTTATTGTAGAAGTGTATATATTCTATAATAAAGGGACCGAGCGTCTAGACTGTCACGCCAACTGAAAAGTGAAAGGTGCGCGGGAAATTATGCGCACCAAAAACGTTACTATCCCATTTGAAAAGTAGGTTTTACTCCACATATTTTTCTCATACCGGGCGCCTTATATGAAAATCGATTCTTTGGAATTGAGGATTATCTCATGTCATATTCCAGTTCCTGTTCCCGTTTTCACTCCCGTTCCCAACATATTATATGAAATTTATTTCGAGGAAGATTGCTATGGAAAACTAAACCTACTATTGTTTTTTTTTATGAAAATAAGGGACGAGACGAGCAGGATGTTCAGCTGATGGTAATTGATACTCCCTGCCCATTACAATGCAGTGCCGCTCAGGATTCTTGAAAGAACCAAAAATTCTGAGCGGTACTACAACTATGCTCCTCACCTTGAGACATAAGTTGTTAAGTCTCATTTGCCCAGAAATTTCACTAGCTACGGTGCCCTTCAGTTCCAAACACAGTAATGCTTACACATTACTGCTTCCCGGCAGAAATAGCCGCCGTGTGGTACCCATATTCTAGCCAGTATCCTGTGCAAACGCGCATGAATACCATGAATTTTACAGAGATAAAATGTAGCCTATTTCCCTAAGCTCTAGAATTTCGCTGTACTAAATTTCAGCAAAATCGGTTCAGTAGCTCCGGCGTAAAGGCGTAACAAACAAACTTACATTCACATTTATAATATTAGTAAGGATACATAAACAATGTCTATTTAATCGATTATATTAGATGACATTCACCATGCTTTCGTCACAAACCAATAAAGCTTCAGAACCTATTGGAATAAATTAGAAGAAACTTGTTTAGAACTAATTTTTTACATACATAATATAATATACTGTCTTATTATATATTACATAGAAAGATATGATATACATATTAATCAATTATGTTAAATATTTTGTATATTATTATGCCAATTAATGATTCTTCAATTTTGTTACCACACGAAGAGCAAATTTATCAACGATATTAATTTTATTAATGATAATAAAAAACGGCATTGCAAATGTATTACATTATTTGCTTCCACAGTGACAGAAGTCTTAAGATGTGTTATTATATCAATGAGGTTAAGCATCTTATATACATTAAGACCTTAAATTTTTAAGTTTCCAAATGATAGTCACTCCGTAATATATGAATTAATAATCCTTTGTAAAGTGGGTAGTTTTCATAGTGTTGCATTTCGAATTATAGATAATTAAGTCACTTTAAACTATCACCTTCCTTAAAGGCCGGCAACGCTCCTGTGAGTCCTCGTGTGTTGCAAGAGATTGTGAGCGGCGGTGATCACTTAACATCAGGTTTCTTCAAGGAAAGAAGACTAAATCGTGTTATCCCAAGACATATAACAATACCTTACTTTTAAATCTATATACAAATTTATTGAGTTAAAAATTAATATTTTCAGAAGTTATCCTGTTTACCCTATTATGTCCTGTTTACTCTTGTGGATCATAAGCCACTGAAACCATTTTTTTAAAATAAAAATAGCAAATTATCAATTTAATTTATATTTAATAAGTTCAACACTCATTTAACTTACTGACGATGTGCTTGTCATATCATTTATATGCACAATATAATTGTAATATAAGGTAAGTAGTTTTGTAACCTTTGAATCTATGTACTAATTACTAGCTGACCCGACAGACATTGTTCTGTACGTAGTAAATAAATTACTGTTTTAATAAATTTGTCCATAATATTTCAAAACATCAAGAAGTATTTCGTAAAGTATGCTCCCTATTGTTATAATGAAATTGTTTCAGCAGAACTGTCAAACCGTGCGTCAATAAATTCTCTCGTAGAAATTATGTCTATAATATAAATGGAATAAAAATAATACTGGCTCCGAAATCAAAATAAAAACTATCCTATTTCCTAAGTTGCACATTACTGGACTCCATGAAGTAATCGCCATTTAAGTCCGTTAATTAGCTTAGGATTTTACTGGGAACAAGCATCAACATGCGTAATGATAAATACGACCTGCTCCAACTAATCATAAAAGGGAAAATCCAGGGAAAGCGTCCACCCGGAAGAAGGCGTACTTCGTAGCTTAAGAATCTCCGGACATGGTTTAACTTTAGCACAGGATCCCTGTTCCGAGCTGCTGTGTCAAAGATAAAAATAGCACTAGTTATAGCCGACCTCCGGTAGGAGATGGCACTTCAACAAGAAGCCTCATTACACTGGATTTATATTAATTAATATTATAAAGACGAATAGTTTCTAATTACAGTTCCTGTAGATTTAAAACAGTTTCTCGTGCTGTATGAGATCACGCGTTATCATGGAGCAATAATCGTGAAGATGGATCCATGAGTCGGGGCTGTTTCACTGCGACTTTTTCTATCATTGTTCGGAGTTCGGCACAGTAGACATCTGCCGGTATCGCTTGATCAGATCGTAGAAAGCTATAGTGAATATCAACAGTTACCATTACCTTTTTATTAGTAAACTTTTCTTTAGGACACTGTTTCTGCCGCGTTAGTTCCGCGTCGGAACTCGTATACAAAAATCACTCGAATTTTGGAAGTCTTTCTTGACTTAGCTGAATAAAACGATATTACATTGTAACCATATTTTTATAATAAAAATATGAACAGTTTATTATTTTTAAGTGATATCTGTTCTGGGATAATACTTAAAGTAAAAAAAATAACATACAAGTTTATTTTTTCTTTTTTTTAAGTATATAAAATATTTATTATTTAAACAAAACCAATATTTTAACTATATTTACAATTCTACGATTACATAAAATTAAAACTATCATTACGTGGAAGCGTACCAAGAATACTGGCAGCATTACCGCGTTGGATAGCAAAGCTGATCCGTTGACCGAATAACTGCCAGCGCTTGGGTTTCCAGTAGCCTTATTGAGTCGCGAAGATAGTATTTTGAACATTCTCCGCACCTCTGGGCCCCACGGGCCAAGTGTCTCGACACCAAATGGCACAAAGATGTATGACTCACTGAGACCAACATATTTGCGACGCTTGCTGTCTTCGGCAGTCGAAGCAGCAGCCCCAGCACCAATTGACGTAACTTGGACATGAGAAGGAGCCAGAGTGTCGACGCAAGTAGCGTCCCACACAAGCGCCCTTCCCCGTGCCCAAGCCACCAGCGTCATTCCATCAGGACGCTTGCCATCGCGGCGGGTAATTAGTTTAATTTTGTATCAAAATTCATGGAGAGGCGCAGTTTCGTAAAAATGAAGCTCGCTGAGTTCATCGCTCCAGTTCTTCTCATTTCTGAGGCATGGACTAGTAAAAAAATAAGGACTCCGTGTCACCCTACTTAACAGTGTAGCACCAAAACAAGCCGATTAACGTGTAAATACATAGCCCCACGCACACACTTACACTACTACAGGCCGATAGGCGGCCATTATGAGAATTGTCATCGTTTGTGACAGATCAGTTTGCGTCTCAATAAAATATTTTAAAAATGCCGTCGTGCGTTGTGGAAAACTGTAAAAACGATACTATATAAATATTTGTGGCCATATATGATTATTTAAGGGAGAAAAAATTATGTAACTAGTATCCCCGTAACCGCACACACACTAGCATAACGGTCCTCCACTTGTTAATATCACGGCGCGGAGTCCTTCTCTTTTTGCTCGTCCGTGGTCTGAGGCATACTTTTTCGAATAGGTGGTAATTTTTGACTTAAAATTAGTAATATCATATACAATTTTGAATAAAAATATTTGAATTTGAATTTAAGCATACTGAAAGGCTGTTTATCACACGCCCTGTATTTCTTATTACATACATGTATGTATGTTTGTTTGTAACCGACTCATTTAGGCGCGGTTTTGACCCACTTCAAATGGCCAGATTTCATTCAAACTTCGTAGATTTATCGAGGACCGATGACAATATATTAATTTGATAAAATTATTCCATTTTTAAATTTGCAAAATAAGATTTTTGGAAATTTTTATTTTTGAAGTTATACTTCTTTAGGCGCGTTTTGAAAAAATTATGAGAGTAAAGTTTTAAGGTTCGCGCGCACCACTGTAACACAAAAGTAACAGGGTGAAGAAGATTCCTAAAATTTTCTGACGTTAGCGACATTCGTTTTTTTTTTGTTTTCTTTGTCTGTTATTAGGATAGGGTAAGGGTTCAAGCCCGTACAGCCGTATTCGTTATTTAAAAATAAATTGTCAAACCCATCGAAATGAATAATTTAAAGGTTTTGCTGTGTTAAGCCAAACAAGTATAACTTCTTGTTTAACATAAGTACACACACACTTTTTTTAAACTCATTTGAAACTATCTTCGGATGTAAACACAGTCATTGAGTACAATGACGCATATTATTGTGACTGTGCATCAGAACCCCTTGACGTAAATCCATCCATATCAACATATCGACGCTGTGGTGACATTGGAAATAATTCTCACTGGAGTGCAAACACAAAGACATATATAATAATACTTATAATATAAGACACGAAGAGTCGACGTTTTGTCTGCAAGCTTCGATGTCTGCTTAATCGGATAACTTTAAAGTATAAAGCTCTGTTCAAACTGAGCCGAATAACACGCGAGACGCGGGACGGAAGTCGCTCGCGCCGATTGTGTCAGCTAACTTGTATGGACGTGTTCAAATTGACGCGAGTAGTCGTTCAAGTTGAAGCGAAACAAGAGCAGGACGCCCGGCGGGATTGTTTGATCTCACAATGCATGTTTCTCCACTGAAGAATCAAAAATGACACGCGGGAAGTCGCGTCAGTTTGAGAGGCTAAGTGAGCGCGCGAATTGCTCTAAAACGCATCTCGCGTCCCGCGCGTTATTCGCCTCAGTTTGAACAGAGCTTTAATGTTGCGTTAAGTGTATGACGCAAAGCCTTTGCGTGTATAAATCTTTTTATGTGAATGGTAGATTTTAATTATCATAAGAAAATACACAATACATTTTAAATTTGCAACGATATATTATATTGTGATAATATTTTATTATTCATGACTAAATTCACAAATATATATTTAATACAATTAGTCATTTGCAGAAAGTAACTACTATACTGCCAAATAGCCCAGTGGTTAGTGTCTACTGAGATGAAGGTCCCGGGTTTGAATCCCGGTAGGTGAAAACTGTTTATTTGTTTGTTCCGAGTTATGGATGTTTGGTTTGTGTTGTACCCAAGATACAGGCTTTACCTAGTTTGAAGCAAGATAATTTGTGTCCTATTTATTATGAAAGTCATCACATATAGCTAAACAATTTTACAATATAAAAATAGTTATATTATAAAAGACACATGAACAAAGTGACTACCCCTTAATAGAGACTAAGTAATGTTTTAATGGACACATTCTTAGTTTAATCTATCTAGCAGTTTAAGTTAAAGTAGAATTACTTATTAGTCTAAGTTATGGCTAGATTGTAATACAAGGGGGGCAATATTATAATAACTATATTATTATGTTCCCTAAAGAAAAGAAAAAAAAATAGCTAAATAGTAATAAATTCTAATAAGCAAACATAATGCCATATTCCAGCGACATCTACGCTTAAAGTTAAGTAAATAATAATATAGTAATTATTATTTTTAATTTTAAACGAAATTGAAATGATTCCGATAAACCCCTTACCTATTTCGTGAAATAAAAGGTATTAATATGCAAATTTAATAAAACATGACCAAAACCTCACCTCAGGTGGTAAACCGGATTGCTCGAACACAGACAAAATGTCTCCGCGAACCTCTAGCCACGTAATTTTATTTCTTTCTTTTCAATACGAAATATTATAGGTTCGATTAATTCATTGTGTATTTATCAACGATCTTAAATATGGAAAAGCTGTGTATTGTCAAATTGTTTCATAAATTATTACTTAAATGCTTGTGATAAATTTATGTTTTTTTATACAAGTTCGAAATCGACCAAATATGTTTGATATAAAGTTACTTTGTAAAAACTTTATTCATGTCTTTAGGGTACATGAAAGGTCATCTAAGATATTTAATCGGTATAATAATCGATTTGTTTTTTCTGTTACGGAAAAATTATATAGATACACACGTGTAAACCGATAGATATTAGGCGTGTAATATGTTACAGAGCTGTTTGAATTGATTCTGCCTACATTGACTATCTGCACTTAACACTGCTAAATTCAGGAGCATTTCAAAAACGCTTCCATTTTTTCATTTCAATTTTTTAATTTAGAAATTCTTTATTAATACAGCATTCCATTGGCATTGGTGTGTCGTAGAGATATAGGTTCTCTCTGCATCCTATACCACATGTATCACGGAAAGTGCTCAGACAAGTTGTAAGGGTCGATACCGGCAGTTTCCTCCACGTACATCATGTTTTGCCTGCCAACAGGCACTTTTTGGAATCAATAACTGGCTACAGTTTTCTCGAACCAATACGAGTTAGGAACTTTCAAGAAGAGCATACTTCCAATTTATAGGCTGGCAACACATCCATGGGCGATTGCCTAATCCCATTGTCATGGATGTTTGAATGTATTTATGTATGTTTATATGTATTTATGTATGTTTAAGTAAGTATATTGTATTAAATATATCGTTGTCTTGCAACCTATAACACAAGCTATATATGCTTAATTTGGGGCAAGATAATTTGTGTAAAAAGTGTGTAAATATTATTGTAATTATTATTATTGTGATCCAAATATTAAATTTTCCCTCAATTGCGAATTGTGGTGGTGTTTTTTTAACGATAATAAGAGACGAGACGAGCAGAGCGTTGATACTCCCTGTTCATAACAATGCAGTGCCGCTCTGGATTCTTGAAAAATGCAAAAATTCTGACCGGCCTTACAATTGCGCTCGTCAAATTGGCCCATAAGATATTAAGTCTTGTTTCCCAGCAATTTCACTAACTTCGGCGCCCTTCAGACCGAAACAAAGTAATGTTAATATTACTGCTTCACGAATGAAATTGGCACCGTTGTGGTACCCATAATCTAGCCGGCATCCTGTGCACAGGTGGTGATCTTGTTGTAAAAGCATATACAACGCCCCAAAAAGTGCTTGTAAAATGCTAAATCATAAAAAATACTTGTTAAATACATATGGATCCTCTCTTTTCCTTGAATTTAGTCACCTTTAATTTTCGCAAGCAACTTCCGCACCCAACGAACAATATCTGCCAACATATTTCCACCTTTGGATCGAAAACATCACAAGAACTCACTTTCATTGACAAACGAGTGCGGCATAATGAGTTTTAAATTATTACTGCACATAAAAAGTGGTCAGTCGACGTTCGCTTAACCTTTCTTCATGTAAGTGAAGACGCCGCATCGAAATGCGTTGATACTTGTTTTGATGTAAGCTCCTGTTAAGGGAAAAGGAAATAATTTGAGGGATGTATGTGTTGCGGGTGCATAGTAAACAATGAGACGCAGTTTGATAGAGATGGGGTATCTAGTGGGATGTATGTTCCTGGGAATGAAATCTATAATGCAAACAAATGTGAAGAATTTACCGAATTCGTTTGGACTATGCTCAAGCTCAACCTTTTGCAAAGTGGCGGTAAATTTAACAACGAAACAAAACTTGACATTCATAAGTCTCATTTCCTTGATCTGCTTTTGATTTGATATGGGTGGTGGTAAAGTTTACAAATTTATCTCCACCCCAACCTCTAATACGACTGTCAATGATCCTTTTCTTCAGCTTTTCCTGGTTTTGGAAGGAATGGAAGTCTGCGAGCATTTTCTATCACAACATTTCTATTTATTAGAAAAAAAAACAATTTTCTGCTAGTCGAATGATGCTAACGAGTGAGTACTGAAGCCTGTCGTCTGGCGATGCGATGGCGTCGGATCGTCTCCATGGTAACTAGTCTGCGGGTACATAAGCGCGCGTTAGTCGCACGCCCTCACATATTGTTTAAAGCACGGAGAGCGCGCGGCCATATCGGCAGCGGATCACCGGCGTTATCTAGTTCGACGTTTCGTAAATATTAGTGAATTATACTTTTGTTACGAATCTCAACATTATCGTGATTTTCAGTTAAGTGTGGTGATACATTGATGAACAATATGAATGCCCTAGTGTTGTTTGTTTTGGGAAGTCTCTTGGCGGCAACAGAGGCGTGCGGAGCCGGGAAACAGATGCTAAGTAAGTTGTCTAATACCTAAATAGCTATTAAAATTTGTGAATAAAAATCCAAACAGTCTAAAATATTAAAAACTTTGTTGAAATTATGATTAATAAATATTGCAGTGATTTATTTAGTAGTAACAATAAAATGTGTAAAATCTAGCATATTAACTATTACCATAATAATTTACTAGCTTTTATTAAAGAATAATATTTTTATTCAAATTAACAGTCGAAATAAAAAATACTTATTTGATAATAATATAAATTTCAACGCTGAAACTGATTCGATATCAGTGGTAAGTGCTTTCAATTAAATACTGTGATGTGAGAATTTATAACATGAATATCATTAATATGCTATTCGTTTAGTGCGATATGGGATAAAGATATTAAAAGGACAAGCTTGCAAGCGAGGGCGTCATAAATTCAATTGTCGCCACCCAGTCTAGATACCATGAACGAATTTTACCTAAAATGACATCTCCATTTACATACTTGTATGGAACAAGATCGTAAAAATTTATCGACTCAGACACCTGTGTTATACGCACTGGTACAATCAATCAGATAAATCCGTAGGATTACGAAATCACAGAGATTAGTGACCTTGATTTTTTGTAAAATCATTTAGTTATATTCATTATATTTGATTGTATAATCTCTCTCGTTACTAGGAACTGGTGGACTGACAGCGTATGAGAAGCAGGCCATCGTAGATGCACACAATCGTCTTCGACAGTCAGTAGCTCTCGGACAAGTATCAAGTCAACCCCCAGCTGCCAATATGATGGAAATGGTTAGTAAATCTTAATTTCTTCATACGAAGCTCGAACACTCGTATCAGCAATTAAGTGCAATTTAAAATGCTGCCTTTTATGGATGCGTGTACTTACATCGCTGCTAACGAATATAATTGCCTTACCACTATCCAAAACATTATAAACAGGAAGAAGTTGATTCATTGCTTGTGAAGATTATTTTATTTTATTTTTACTTGTCTGAAGAAAATGCTTAATTTGATTAATTACAATAATTATTGAGAGGATATTGTCATAAATGATAGGTAAATGTTTAAGGTCAAATAAAATGGCCACTGAGTGCAAACCAATTTAATAAATATTTAAACATTTTGTCACTATAAACGAGTTACAACCTGCTTAGTGTGCATGTTAATAAGAATCATTTGCTCGAGATTCTAACGGGACCGATTATTAAGTTACTTTTATGTATTTTTTTTATAATTTTAATAAAGATATAGAGTTGTATTGCTTGAGGATCACTATAATATTTGGGATTAGAACTGTCTTTGGACAACTTTTCAATTTTTATATCAATAACTTAGTTAATA
The DNA here is from genome assembly GCA_949711755.1 of Leptidea juvernica. NCBI lineage: Eukaryota > Metazoa > Arthropoda > Insecta > Lepidoptera > Pieridae > Leptidea > Leptidea juvernica. Next base: position 15,367,382 of record CATIXQ010000005.1, on the reverse strand, counting down.
TTGTTATTGGTATAGGCTTAAAGGGCCATATCTACACTAACAGAAGCTTCAGTTAATTTAATGAGGAACTTCAAGATGACCATTTTACCAAAGAAAAGGCCCATAAAATACTACAAAAAGATAGACATCTGCAAGGATAATATTGTATACTAAACCTATTCTAGGAAGCAAAATAAAATATATTGAGCTACAATTTGATGCCATTTAATATAAATATTGATAGGAATGTAAAGCTCCTGTATTTAGCTTGACTCTTCATAATTTTCACATCCTCTTGCCATTTGACTATCAGTCTGTTTGCACCTTTTTTTTCCTATTTCACCTTAAAAATCTATTTTTCAAAGCAATTCCTATCCTACCTTAATACACAAAACGAAAACTCGTAAAAACTACCTATAAAGTTTATTGATTTAACCTCGTAATTTTATTCAGGTGTGGGATGATGAATTAGCAGCAACAGCGCAACGTTGGGCTGATCAATGCACACCAGCTCATGATCGGGCAGCCCAGAGAGATGTTGGCAGATTTCCTGTGGGGCAAAATCTTGCAGCCACGTGGACTACTAGGCCTCCATCTGGCCCATCTGACTCAGAGCCCGACTTCATGAAGCAGATAAACGCGTGGTTCGATGAAGTGCGCATATATGGCTTCAAGCCTATCAACGGTGGACACGGGACAGGACATTACTCCCAGGTAAACTTGTGAGAATGAAAAGGAACTAAAAATAATACTACTAAAATAACAATACAAAATTACTTAGACAAAGCAGAAAAGCTTTTAGTTACAATTTCTGTTACAATAAAAACCTTAGAGAAAATTTTGATACGGCTTTATGATAGGAGAATAAATCTTTAAAGCTGTGTGAATTGTATAAGTACTAAAAGAAGCACAAATTACACAAATCTTTGCAAACCTCTTTGCAAAACTTGTTTAATATATCTAGAAATTTTAATGTCAACCTGATTAAGACTGGAATAGAGCAGACTATTGGTTGTAAAAACTTTATAGACTATTATCAAGTCCTACTTACTAATATCACTTGGAATATATTTTTGTATTCTATTGTCTATAACATTGTGGTCAATTTTGATATGTATTTGATATGTTTCATTAAACTCAATATTTGATACGTTTTTATCTCTATTTACAACTTTGTTTTTTTTTACTATGGCGATTATTATAACTGATTGTAAATCATTAACAATATCTTTCTTGTTGTTATAGTTGGTATGGGGCGAAACATCACAAGTAGGCTGTGGATATACATTCTACTACGACCCCAGTCGAGGTTATACAAAGTTGTATGTCTGCAACTACGGCCCTGGCGGTAATGTCATCGGATCTAACCCATACGAAAAGGGACGTCCATCCTGTAGTACATTTGGATTATCCGAATCAAGGAAATACTCAGGTCTATGCTGTAAGTATATCATCTAATTCATTATTTTTATTATTTTCTTATTCATATCAATCAAATTCAATGGAATGTTAGTCTTACTCGTAATTGCTTACAGTATGTACATTATGTTCTCTTTTGTTACAGCGGCCGGCTTTACTGCTACCTCGAGCTATCAAGTTGCGAATAATCTGAATAACAACGGATTTATCTCGAACGTCATCCCCGACAGTACTGGTGACACTCAAGCCTTCAACTACCACTTCTACAACCAGTATGACAACGAATATCAGTATCAGTACCAACAGCCGCAAACCTACTACCAAACTGAGGCCACCACATTCAGGCCTTTGATCAGCATTTTCAAGACAGCTTCAAATTTATTCACGAAACCAAAGGGACTGCGAGTAGGAACAGTGTATCTATAAAAAAATATAAATGAATCACACATGAAAATACATCGGTACACGAGTATATACATCAATATATATACTTAGGTGTAATTATAGTAAGGGTCATCGCAAATGTAATTTTCACGGCTATAGTATTCAACGTGACGTATTTATTTTTAACCGACTTCAAAAAAGGAGGGAATTTTCATTTCGTCTGAAGGTAACATTAAATTGTGTTTTAGCCGATTTCTCCATCAATTATTAGACAGTTTTGACGGTTATTTTTGAATAAATAGAGTCTTCTTATTTTTTCAATGGTTGGGCTTTGCTAGATTTTATGTAAGAAACTAGAGTGGAATTCGTCCATAAAATTGGGTACGATTTTTATACGGATGGAAAAAAGCGGCCTTTACCTACTATATGTGATATTGCCAGTAAGTGTAAACATATTCAAATACCTAGATTTACCTTATTTTAGATTTATATTTGAAAATCTTTGATTTTTCGCATCTTCACATCAGTGAATCAAGTGAATCTTGATATACAATATTAATATAAAATCTGCAAACTATGTAAGTAAAGGGAAATAAATCTAAAGATATGAATACGGAAAAAGCTGTATATGAAAATGTTCGAACTAAAACTCAACAAAATGCAATTCAAATTTGAGTAATATATATCATCGCGTATCATCTATGTAAAGTATTGAAAAGTACTACTATATCACTGATGTATGACTGAATGTAAAACGTGAGACAGTTTCGCTACGATGAATCGTGTCGATGGCCCTTAAATTTTGTATTATTCGTGTGTGCTTCGCCTTAGCTATCACTTTCATAACAGTATTTTAATAATTAATGTGACAGGTGTGTTGCTCGACTGAATATTCGAAGCTCTGCTCTCGGAACTTTTGTAGATAATATATCCTTGGTTTTACAAGGGGCTTAGGATAATGTTTAATATAAACTTTAGTATACCTGAGTAGATTGAGGGCCTAATAGTTTACACTATTACAATAAATGTCGTGATGGCCTTCTAGTATTAAATAAGCATAAATGTGTTGTTATTAAGAATATTTATATTTTATTGTAATAAATACTTTATACAAATTAATTTATTCTTTATTAATGTAAATAAAGATTATTTTTTTAAACATTTGCTTTTTATTACCACCAACACAATCTTACATGATTTGTTCAGTATCAAAACTGTTTGTATTAGTTTATTTGGCCAGTTCTTAATAATCAGCTAATTTCTTGTTTTGTTCACATAATATAAACAATATTTTTGTTCGTAATATATTTAATTAACTGGTCTGTTTATTGTACTCAATATCATACACTTCCAAATCTTTGTATAATTTTCATACCACTTTATAATTTATATAAATTATTCGCATCATACATCATTTTGTGAATAATGTTACTTTTAATTTTAGAATCTATAACTACACTGGGAAATAACCAATCTAAATAGTTCTTACTGGATAAATTACTATTGACATAAAATCAAATAATTGCGTGCTTACTTTGTCATAACTATTATATAATCTGTTTAATCTGCAAATAAATTTTAATATTCATATGAACGAATACAAATAATAGCGATGCCGTTCAAATATTGTTCAGCATCACCTTGGTTCTTGGGGACCTTGACCCCACATCAGTGCTGACAACTTGAGGACACAATTACGTAAAACGATTGAATAAATATTGAAGGAGGTGTAAAAATCAATATGAATACATCGCTTTACACTTGCCACTTATAAAAGGAAGTAAATTATTATATCACACATACTTTTTCTTAGTCATCGTTTTATGCCTACTAAAACCTATGGGATTTTTTTAAATATTTACTTTAGGATTAAAATCTATGTTATAACATCGTCAACGTACCGAGGTCGAGGCGAAAATAAAAGTAATTAATAATAATAGGTCTGTTTGTTTTTCAAGCTAACTTCAGAAAAAAAAAGTATTTGTTTTATTCGAAGCAGTTGCAAAAAAAAAGTTTCATTGGTTAAAATAATGCGCCGGAATCATCGCGGGGATAAAAGTATAGTACTTTTGAAAATATCTTGAAAATACCCCACCCTTTATAACAATGAAGTAGATTTATTTTTTGTAAATCACACTATTAATAATTTTAAGTCATCCAGTCTTATTAATAAAGGCAGTGTAAAGTTACTCCAAGTTTAAAATTACTTCTCCCTGTCATGTAATTCTGTAGCGACAAAGGTAGTGGTAAAAGGTAAAGACTACATGTGTTATTACAAAAAAGTTAAGCATGTGTTGAACAGTTGTTTTACAAAATTTCTATTACAATACTGTGTCTTTAAGTTGTTTAGTGTTAAAAAAATCTATAGATATTGCTTATATTTAAACACGAGTTGAAGCTAGTCTTAGGTGTATCTAATGGGTAGATCATATTCATATAAAAGATTTAGATGACAGATAGATGACAGCTGTCAAAAATTTTGTTCCGTTCTATTAAAATTGATCCTGTAAAGTTCAGTTTATGTTGTGCTTAACGATGTTTTAGTTAATCACAAGCTAAGCACTGTTTTGTAATAAAAATAAAAGATTAGCTCGTTATCGACGCGGTCTAAAGTGGAGCTAATCTTATAGTTAGGTCATAGTTAGGTAATCTTATAGTTATAGTTAGGTCACTATTTAACAAAACACGTGCCTAAGGCATGTTTAAATATTTTTTTTTGTATGAACATCGAAAATGATTAAATTTCGAATAACTTAACACTGCGTTCATTAATTAGACAGATTGGAAATAAACATTTTAACTATTGCATATTTTTGGTGACTAACGGCCGTTTTCAATAACCTATTTTTCCTTGGTTTAACTTACTAGAGGTAAAACAAATCTATCCTTTTACGCTTACTTACATTTCAATAACCTGTCGACATAAAGCTTTGCACTAAAAGTATACTGGACATAACTATGGATAGATAAGATCCTGTCATTAAACGGTGACAGCAATGTATCCGTAACTAGAGATACATTATTGAAAACGGCCGTTAAACGTCGAGACAGCGATGCAAGTATTAATCGGCAGAAGAAAGGAAGTAACGCTCTAATTGTATTTATGAGTATAAAAATAAAAGTATTTTTATGATGTCTGTTATAAGTTCCGATATAATTTCATGTAGCAATTACTGAGTTTTTTTAATATGCATATGTATGACCTTAAACGTTTAATCAATAGATTTTTATATATTATAAAGATGTTTTTATCAATACATTGAACGTCCGTAAGTATTTATTTAAAATAATATTGTATAAATACACACATGAATCTCTTCGCGCGAACCTGTAATATTGTCCTTGACTTTCAACTTTGGTCGCTGAGTTAAGCCCAACTATTATCATCTAAATTGCCTTTTCAGTGTCAATATTAGGTATAAATCAATGCTAAAAACGAATAGTACTAATTGTAAAACAAGTAAATGAAACACGTGTAACAAAACAAACATTTTGTCGCCGATGTGTGATACCCGCCCAAGTTACGTTTTCAATAGCTGAGTATGTAATGTCTAACGGCCGTTCCCAATATTCAGTCTATCTCCGGTTGTGGCCTAATTGAGATAAAAATCGTAACTATCGTTGACTTTTCTGTTCTAATAAACTTACCGACGGTAACTCACCTTATCCGTACACGCTGTCTGTCAATGGGAGGACGTATAGTTTACTTGGAAATTGCTATTCACGCGTCCCTATACAAGGCGATAAGAATGACTTATCGGGTATATTGGGATAGTTTCAGATTATTGACAGCTAATTACTGACAATGGAAGGTAGTATCATCTCTATCTGTAGATAATATATTGGGAACAGCCGTAAGTAAATGACGTAAAATGATACCGCACACGATCTAGCCAAGAGGGTGTCGGATATAATACCAACAATAGAAACAATTAAAAACTTGTTATGCCTACTAAACGGTTAACTGGAGTTAATTAATGTAATTCTTTTACAACATGAGTTTGTTTTTTATTTATTTTTTGATGAAAATGAGGAACGAGACTAGCAGGACGTTCAGCTGATTGTTATTGATACGCCCTGCCCATTACAACGCATTATTATTATTGAAAAAGGTTATTGAAAAACCCAAAACTTGAGCGACACTATAACTGCGCTCGTCACCTTGAGACATAAGTTGTCAAGTCTCATTTGCCCAGTATTTTCACTAGCTACGGTGCCCTTCAGACCGAAACACAGTAATGCTTACACATTACTGCTTCACGGCAAAAATAGGCGCCGTTGTGGTACACATAATCTAGCCGGCATTCGGTCGCAAAGGAGCCTCCCACTGCTAAACGCAATAATAAAAAATTTAAAGATAATGAACAAATCAAAATAATGTGTTACGAAGTTCAACAATTTGTTAAGAAACGTTTATGTGGGAAAGGTTACTGTAATGCCAATGACTTTCCTAATGATGGAACTGAATGGAGCGACCACCATCAGGCTATTTAATAATAAACTTTATTATCAAGAAAACTTATTAAAAGATAATGAAATAGTCTAATGTAGGTATTCCGCTAGTTATTCTCAGGTCTAAGGCATATTTTCAATGGGTGGCAATTTTTGGCGTCGTGATTTTAAATCCTATTTTCAATAAAAAATATATGAATTGGACCTGAACCAAAGCCTCCCCTGGATGGCCTGCATGAGTCATAAGGCAAAAACTGAAGCTACATGATAAATACTGGACAGAGCTAAGTGGATGTAGACAGGCGAAAGATCATCCAGAGGCCTCAAGTTCTCTCACACGATCAAGCTTACTAACTAATGTGATAACTATTGTACACAGAATAAAGAGTAATATAGATCTTGTTTACAATTAAATGCGATTGTTTTTCCGCTGAATGTTTTTTTTAACAATATTTAAGTAGCCTATTCTAGCCCCATCAAAATCAGTCCAGATGTTTCATAAACAAACGTTTTTTCAGTGCCTGCATGTCGGGGCAGTCGTACTGCAAGTTTTGCCATCATCAGACTTCAATATTCGAACATTTGCTGGTATTGGTTGACCGGATTGGAAGAAACTGCAGTATTATACATAAAAGTGATGAGACAGATACAGTCACTTTTGTATGGGTAATATTGGCTTTAGGTTATTGTACCAGCATTTGACTTAACAGACCTGTAATTAATTAATCAGACCTGTTCGCTTGCGATTATCGTACAGATTTACTTTTCCTTACAAGTTAAAATTCACCCCAAAACCCCTTCATGGCTAGTTTCAATGCTTCCTTCTGTAGGTCAGTTAAATCAATCAATCTATGGTAACATCTAAATGTAATGATTTATCATCAGTATTCATTCTGCTGATATTTTTGTTAATTTTAGTTAATTAACATGCACCTATAGCCCAATCATTTGGACTTAATATTAGAGGTTTCATATTTTGTCTAAAATTTTTGTGAGGGTCGGTTAAATCGAAACGAATCGATAGTTACTCAGATCGCAACTTCGAAATGTAAAGTCAAACAATCCAATGTTTTACATTTTTAAACTCTGGATGTTCAAGCTGTTATTTTAAAAAGCAATTACATACTTAAACAACTGTCATATCCAGAAACCTGTATTTTTTTTTCTATAGATTTTTTCGCAGAACTTTCTATAGATCCATATGAATGAGCGAAAGAAGTCCTTATTGCAAGCAAACTAAATATATTCCTAATTTTTTTATTCCTAAATTCTTATTTTAATTATATTTCACCTAATATATTTTTTTTATTGTTAATTCATTACTCGCATCTCCACCTACATAGGCCTCCATGTTGTTGGTACAGCAATTTTTAAATACTCCCTCTATTTCTTTTTCTATATCTTAGATATCACTCTATAATAATATATTTTGTCCATATTTCTCCTTACCTTTTTCGTGTTACTAACTGTAATTTTTTTATCCACTCTATTGCTTCTTTTCTCATGTTTGTCAGTATTACGTTATCTTGGTTGTTCTAATCCCGGATTGCAACACATTTAACTTGTTTAAGTTTTTCTTTTTAAGAGACCATGTTTGGTTCCCATATCTCATTTGGTACCTATATATCATTTCTTAATCGATTGGAAGATATTACTGCTTTTCATATTAATTGATTGAGTGACCAGTATTTTCGCCTACTGCTTGCTATTTTTTGTTTAATTACCTTAATCAAAGGTGCTTTGGTAGATACTATCTGGCCAAATTACACATATTCGTCTACGTATTCGATTGCTTTGCCATCTATTTCTATGGCTTCATGTGTGTTAATAATTACTCATTATTACAGATTTTTCAGTGTTCATTTCCAACTTTTTTCTTCTCTGTAGCTTATTCTTGCAGCATTTTTTGTAACATTTCTGAAGTTTCTGTCAGAATGGTAAGGTAATCTGTAATTGTCAAATTATACATGCATGGGTCCCTGATGTTCATCCCGCTTAGTTTCCAATATGGTCTCCGAAAGATACCGATAGGACTGGAGAAAACAGTTAAGCAGATAATGGGTCACCAACATTTGACGTGCTACCTTTGTATATTTTCACAAAGTCTTTGTTCATATTTTTTTGCATTCTTATGTTTGATCGAGTCAAAGGCTTTACTATAATCAACTAAACCTATATAGTAGTATCAATTAATATACGTATTACATTTTTCTATAAGTTAATTACCAGTATAGGTCTACAATTGAGAAGTTGTTACGAAAGCCTGCCTATTCTCTAGATTGTGATTCGACTAATATTTTCGTTATTCTGGTTGAAATTATTTTTGCAAAGATTTTGTATATATCTATTTATCTATAGATGTATTTAGTAGATCTATAAAAGAGCCAAAAATCTATTTGTTTTTTTTTATATATACGGATAGATATTTTCAGCACCTTCAACAATCATCATCATATTACATCAACTTTAAACAAAACCT
>CATIXQ010000005.1:15345627-15358659 GCA_949711755.1 Leptidea juvernica | reverse complement strand
AAAAAAATAATGCTGAGAGAGTTTCTTGCACCGCTTCTTCTCGTTTCCGAAGCGGTAGTAGTAGCGGTATATTAGAAATTACATCGAAAAGAATTCTAAAGGTATCAATTTTGAGAAAATAAATGCCTTTATGCCTCAAATAGACATTTGAGGCATACCAGACAAGTGACGAGTGCAAAAGCGATGCCAGTCAGGGTTTTAAGCTTAATCTATTATCCTGGTACTGCATTGTAATGTGCAGGTCGTATTACTGGGCAAACCACCAGGTGAACTTATTGCTAGCACGACCTCTTTCTAAAAGAAACGTTATGAGATGGGCGATCTCTATTGTAATTGAAAAATTATAACATCCACTAATCACATTCTATACATATAGAGAAATCAAGTCGTATAAACACAAAGCCGAAATATGTAACATGCCACAAATAACACCATAATAAGCTTCGACTGCGATATCTGTACATTGCCGCATTTACTCCAGTTGTTTAAAATATTCTTAGTCTAAAAGCAGCAATGTAAAACATTTAGTCAATTCATTCGGACAGTAAGAGTTGACACACGACTAAGGAGAAAAGTGTGCTTACATTGTCTTTAAGTACACTTTTGCCGTTCCTATAATATATCTCCTTATATTATTGTCGGCAATATTATTAGTTGATGTGTTAACAAGCGGTTTCAACGTCATGACTGCCATAAGATATCAGCAGTGCCATCTAACAGTTGGTAGCATCATCACGGTAGACGGTCGTGCCCTATATAAGCCAGAGTGCTAAGTTCGAGTACGCGTACTAATCTCAGTGGATACTCCATTGGGAGTGCCGCTTGCGCCTCTCGCACCCCAAGAGAAGGTTGCCTTCGATAAAGGCTTAGAGGGCACCTGCCAAAGCCAACCTCAGGTGGTGTTTAGTGGGTAGGCACCTAGGTTTTATGAATGAGCATTCACCACCTCCCTCCTGTCGTTATCCCGGAGCCCTTTCCCTTTGTTTGGGCGCAAAAAAAAAATCCGAGTGTGCGTTAATTATTGTGAATTGTAAGGGGAAACTATGCCCTAATTGTCAGTGATTATTTAAATTGTAAGTGAAAACCTTAAAATACAGATGTAACAATTTTTTTTTATGTGCGTTTAAATTACCAACCCCTTCTACAATTATGTGTGTAGAATATCATTGATATCTACAAATAATTTTCAAAACACAAATAAAATGTAATTATAAAATCATAACCAATAAAAACGAGCCATTATGTCATTCATGCTGGCTTACCGATTAGTTCCACCCAAGGATTAACTATATTTATGTAAATTGCTATCTACGCTTGTATTATATTATCACAAAACTTTTTATAGTAATTATTACATCTTATTCTTGGCTAACCTTTGGCGTGTCTTTTTTGATTCTAAAATGTAAATACTTCCGACGATTGGAGACGATAATAAAAGTTTTAAATCAATATTGCAAAGTTTTTATAAGGGTGAAACGCGCAAGGACTTTACTATATATTAGTAGTTTATATTCCACTTAATAATACTACATTTAATAATTTGTATAACTCTGTGCCCTCAAAGTCATTTTAACTGGATTTGTAACGGTGATAAACTTGAAAGTAAAATTTATCGCATTCGCGCCATCTATTGGTTTGTATATTTACTAGCTTCGTAGTATGAACAAGCAAAACTACATTGAACATTCCAAACAGTGTAGTTACATTTACGACAATCATTTATATCGGCAATACTCCAGATGGCGACATATTAGTCATATTTGATAATACTGATTATTATGAAGCGAAAATTTTCATCTATTATTCTTAGCTAATTTCATAATTTCCAACAACTATTTCTTTTAAATTTTAACAAAATCTAAATAAACTTTTGCTTAGCAACCAAAAGATGCAAGATATTGTGTAACGAACTGGGTTCAAGTATGTTCGTTGGATTCTTAAATAATTAATTTAGGCTGGGTTGATAACTGACCTTAGTAATAACAAACATGTTAAAGTACTGGTTAAGCAAAAAATGTGTTGCACCATTTGACCTAATTAGATGACGTCAGAACTTTAACTGTTGTCCGTAACCGTCCAATCTTCGCCGGTTAAAGCTTTTGTTAATATTAAATAGCTAGATAGCGACGTCTCAAAAGTTTCAAATAAATACTCAATATTGACTTGATATATCACTTTTTAACTTTAACTATTCCAAGGAATACGATGGTGTAACACATTCCGCAGTCTAAATTAAAGTCAGCGTAACTGTTAATATTAAATTTGACTTAAACCTTAACTGTAACAGCTAATATGATGCAACTCAGGCTTAGACTATCTTAGTAAGTGCAAATTCATTTTTTGGAAGAGAAGGAGAGGAATGCATACAAAAGGGACTATAATATAATATTGACACACTTTTCTGCAAATTATCTTGCCCCAAACTAGGTATAGCTGTACTATGGGTACAAGACGACGATATATTTAATACAAACATACTTAAACATACATAAATACTTATAAACATTCATTAAATGAGACTTAACATCTTATGTCTCAAGATGACGAGCACAGTTATAGTACCGCTCAGAATTTTTCGAAATAGGGTATTTCAAGAATCCTGAGCGACAATGGGTAATAAGCAGGGCGTATCAATTACCATCAGCTGAACATCCTGCTCAAGTCGTCCCTTACTGTCTTAAAAATTAATGTTCGTTTGTAAGTAATTTCGTTATTATGCTTACAAAAAGCAACACAATCAATCAACCGAGTCTGTGGGAAAAAGTTCAACTTTTATCTAATCAGGATTAGAATACTTTTGATGGATAACGGCTTGAAAGGATGTAATTAATGCAAATTATAGCTTTTTATGACGTATGAAAATATTATTGCAAAGATTATTCGTAACTGGAGATTATACAAGAGATAGTAGTAGTGGGAGGCACCTTTGCACACCACCCTAGTCGCTGTTGTGGGTACCACACTATTTCTGCCGTGAAGCAGTAATGTATAAGCATTAAGCATAATTGTCTCAAGATGGCGAGCGAAATGGTAATGCTGGTCAGATTTTTTGGGTTGTTCGATAATCCTGAGTGGCACTGCATTGTAATAGGCAGGGTGTATCAATTACCATCAGCTGAATATCAAGCTCGTCTCGTCCTTTGATTTCATAAAAATAAAAAAAAAGCAGAGGAATCACAGGAGCATTATCGGCCCTTAAGGCTGGTGTTAAAAAGTTCTTTGAAAACTGTACTGTAAAGGAACGCTGTACATCTATTGTTCGGCTATTGGGGATTTTATTATGATATTTAATAACATGACAGTATAATATTTTGGATCATTTATAGTATAACTAGCTGACCCAGCAAACGTTGTATTGCCGATATTTAAAAAGCGATACAAAAGTAACTGTTGATCGTAGATGGGTGAAAATTTGAAGTTGTATGTATTTTTTAATGTTGACTCATAATCAAACAATTTTAAAAAAATAAACAAAAAAAACGTGTGGATCACCCTTTACATTTAGGGGGATGAATAGATGTTGTCCGATTCTCAGACCTTCCCAATATGCACCCAAAATTTCGTGAGAATCGGTCAAGCCGTTTCGGAGAAGTTCAATGTTTAACACCATGACACGAGAATTTTATATATTAGATAATCTTTAAAATAATTCTGTAATTTAAATAAAAATAAAATGTCTGGACATTTCGCTGTAACCATATAGAAAAATATATACTAAATTTCTTGTTAATTAATTTATTATTAAGCTATTGCATAGCTTCTATCGCGGGCCTTGAGCGTGGGGACCAAATCCAGAAATTCCGTAACGAAAATAACCTAACACTTACTTACTAGATGTATATAGATATTTCGGCACGCTTTTTACAGTTGCTGTGGAACAGCGGTTATCACATATGCTCGTTGTGCAGAAGGTCCCAGGTTCGAGCCTTTTTATCACGTTTTTTTAATTTTTATTATTATGACAAACATTTTTATTTAGTTTCACCTGTCCCGTTGTCTGTCTGTAATCAAATCTTGCAAGTTAAATTTTACTCAGTTCCCGTTTGCTTTTTTTAAAATTAATTTTATTAAAAAAAATCTGCATAAATAAAATAATTATAATTGCATAAGTTGATAAAAAATGCTATGCAATAGCTTCGCCGCGGCAGTCCCCGAGTGCCACACGTCTTTTTTTATATGAAAGATGGCAGACATGAAGTTGTGAAGTGAATGTTTTAATGTGTTTTTAATTTTTTTTTTAATTTTATTGTTTACTGGCACCCCGACAGTTAACCAGGTAGATGCTGAAAATCAGCGCTGCAGCCAGTATTGGTTTACAGTACAAGCTGAGATCGGCCTTTTCTTTTGCCACACAGCATATTTAGTAAAGCTAGGATAAGGAATATATTAATATATTAAGTATTTAGATTGTATTTTATGTATGTAGCATGAAATACATTTTTCTTATTCTTATCCTTAATAAGAACACTAAATTTAAGAGACTTGATATTTTTTTAATTTCACTTCACACAGGAAAATTCCAAAATAAACTAATAATGATAAAAACAGACAAACTATGAATCACTGTAGTGATTGTATTTTAATTGAGAATCGTACAATGAAACAGTTAACAAGTGTACCATTATATATCTGTGCTGGGATGAAGAGCTCTACAAACTGGAGTATTTGAGTGGGTAGAGCAGGGCAGGTTGGAGATGTCTAATTAACAAGTAGACCGCGATTTTACAAACTAGCAATAAACAATAGTAACTGATGCCAGCGACTTCGTCCACGCATATAAAGGGTTTTTTAAAAATAATCAGTAATCGCAAGCAATTGACTCTCTGAACTCTGGTACGAGACTCATGTGCTCAGGTTGGCGAGTCAACATCTCTTGAGGATGCCTCGTGTAGAGGCGAAACACGTGTCGAACTGTTTAAAGACAAAGATTGGCGGAATTAACACTAAAGAAAATTTAAAACATTAGGATAAATATGGATTTCCGCAAAGTAACGCTTGAATAAATAATAAACAAGTTTGAGATTGAAGATTATCTCATGTCCTATTAAAAGGCATAGAAGGCATTTATTTTCTCAAAATTGATTTTATTGTTGTATAATTAGATGTAAGTAAATTAATTTACAAAACCAAGTTTTTTAATATTATTCACTAACTTATTATTTTTTTGTCAACCTCTACAACGTTCATAGGATTTTTTTCTTGATAATAACGGACTAGTAAAAAAAGATGGACTCCACGCCGTGATATTAGCAAGTGAGGCACCTTTAAGTTAGTGTGTGTGTGGTTACGAGGGATACCAGTATTACAATTTTTTCTCCCTTAATTAGTCATAATATATGGAAACAATTAATTTTGATGTTCCGTAGTATTGTTTTTACACGTAATCACAACGCACGACTACTAGTGCTACACTGTTATGTAAGGTAACACGGAGTCCTTATTTTTTACTAGTCCGTGTACAAAACCATGTTTTTTTTTATATTATTTACTAACTTATAATTTTTTGTGAACCTCTAGAACGTTCATAGGCTTTTTTTCTTGCTTCAATAGCATAGTAATATGAAGTATGTGATGACGAGTAAAGGTGGAGATTTACGGCCTTTCCCAATATTCAATCTATCTCTTACTTGAGATAAAAACGTAACTATCGTTGACTTTTCTGTCCCAATAAAGTTATCGACGGTAACTTACCTTATCCGTACAAGCTGTCTGTCAATGGGACGACGTATAGCTTACCAGCGATAGAAATTTTGTATGGAAATTGCAATTCACGCGTCCCAATATAAGGCGATAAGAATGACTGATCGGGTATATTGGGACAGTAGATGGTAGTAATTTATCTCTATCTGTAGATAGTATATTGGGAACGGCCGTAACTGTTTTGTTACTTTGGCTATGAATGTGATTGCTTCAATCACCTACAGACACACATTTATGTAAGTAAAATATCAAAATTATATCAATTAACTATGTATGACTAGAGGGAAACTGCAATTCCACTACTAAAAACACATTGTTTATTATTAAAGTTTACTTTGACTTCAGCAATTATTTTTCACGTTTTACAAGCCAACATTAAACACAAAACATACTACTATTATAGAACATTTTTTACCAGTGGGAGGCTACTTTGCACAGGATGGACTAGTTTATGGATACCACAACGGCGCCTATTTCTGCCATGAAGCAGTTATGTGAACATTACTGTGTTTTGGTCTGAAGGGCGCCGTAGCTAGTGAAATTACTGGGCAAATGAGACTTGACATCTTATGTCTCAAGGTGACGAGCACAATTGTAGTGCTGCTTAGAATTTTTGGGATTTTCAAGGATCAAGCGGCACTGCATTGTAAATTACCATCAGCTGAACGTCCTCATCCCTTATTTTCATAAAAAATTAAATAAATATAGATACGATATAGCAAAGAAACTAAAAAAAGCCCATCAAGATATAAAGTAAGTAAGTTAAGCCAACTATAAATAGTTGGCTTAAAAAGCTGGTTAAATTAAGCAGGACCAAAGGTTTGTTTGAAATAGTAATAAAAAACTAAAAAGTAAGTTTGAAATAAATGAGTGGAGAGCCAATCAGGACGGGAACTAACAATCC
Source organism: Leptidea juvernica (assembly GCA_949711755.1). Lineage (NCBI taxonomy): Eukaryota > Metazoa > Arthropoda > Insecta > Lepidoptera > Pieridae > Leptidea > Leptidea juvernica. The sequence continues at coordinate 15,352,055 of CATIXQ010000005.1, read as the reverse complement.
TGGTCCCGAAACCGCCGTAACACATGGACAAACATCACTCGAACCGTGTAATTAGTAATACTGACGAATATAAACTTCAAATGAATCGCCTATCACTATGTTTTTGTGATTTCGTACAGCAATTGAAATGAATTTGACTACGATTAACTACCGTTCTCAATATACTATCTATAGATAGAGATAAATTACTGCCTTCTACTGTCAGTAATTAGCTGTCAATAATCTGAAGCTGTCCCTATATAACCGATAAGTTATTCTGATCGCCTTATATTGGGACGCGTGAATTGCAATTTCCATACAAACTTTATATCGCTGGTAAGCTATACGTCGTCCATATTGACAGACAGCGTGTACGGATAAGGTGACTTCCCGTCGATATGTTTATTGGCACAGAAGAGTCAACGATAGTTACGCTTTTTATCTTAAGTAAGAGATAGACTGAATATTGGGAACGGCCGTAAGTCAATTCTGTGGCATATCTTAATTTATTTATTTATCGGTTCCCAAGCAACATACAAGTATTAATAATTACAAAATAACGCTAGTTTAAGTAAACCATGATTAACATATACGTCAATTAAAAATGGAAACACTAAAGATGGCGTGATATTTAACTAAAATAAATGTAGAGTTATATAATAAAATAGATAATTTTATGTTAATTCACGACTTAGGCAAATACATGTAAACGTTAACTAATAAAAAAACACACGAACTAAAATTATATGTTAAAGATTATAAATATAACAAACAATAAGCCAAAACTGATAAAAAATTCAAAATACATAAATATGAAGCACATGAAGATAAGCTAAGTCTGTAACTGGCACAGAGTGTCTAAAACTAGGCGTCGAAAACTACACAAAGACTATTAGAAAAAATATCTATACAGTGCAATCACAATAACTTAGCAAATATCAATATATTTGCTAAGTTATTATATGAACGAGATAATCTAAATATCACACAGCCGCTAGAATTACTCTAAAAGCCATCTAATTAAAATTTATTAAATAAACATTTATATTAACTAACTAGCTGACCCGATAGACGTTGTTCTGTTCAATACAAAAAAAAAACTATTGCGCGTGAAATTTCGAAAGATCCGTTCTTAGCTAAGTTTAAGTTTGCGAGCAGACGCGCTAGCGCAAGAAAGGGGCACAATAGATCCTAGTATTTAAGTGCATTGAAATCCCCAAATCATAATAATAAAAATAGCTAACCTCTACTCGGTGAAAGGAATATTCCTACCAAATTTCAAGTCTCTACCTACGCCTTATGGTTCCCCAGGTATTGTGATGAGTCAATATATAGGTCGAAATCTCTTATATATAGTCTTCTATATATATATAATGAAAATGGTCTTTGTTTGAGGCTCAATCACGCCTAAACGGTTATAGTTTATAGCTACTTATTTTTCGAAATCCAAAGTTCCTTCATTAATTTATTTCCTTTTAAAATTCTCCCAGCGAAGCGGGCGGGAACGACTAGTCTTTATAATTTATATATATGAAAATGGTCTTTGTCAATCAACTCTCAGGTTGTGGCTTCATCTACAAGATCTACTTTACAGTTGATAACCTGCTCAACCACAACCTGAGAGTTGAACAAAGCAAACAGAATTTTATAACGAGGCGGTACTCGAACGGTTACTTCAGTTGGTTAGAGCACCGGCACGGAACGCCGGAGGTCGTGGGTTCGAATCCCGCATCGTTCATAAAATTTTGTTTTTCAAATTTTATTTGTGTATTTATCCTAGAAGTAAGGGTTATCACTTTAAAAACATAACATATTGTTTATAATATAGATATTACTTCGCTGAATAATTGAACGAAATTATGCCTTACGATTTTTTAATAGCAAAGTTTGGAGTACCAACATTAGTTACGTGGTTATATATAAAGTTATATTCAACGGAATTATATACCCAAGTTCCTTAAGGTTTATTCTATATAGTAATAAAAAGAAACACAGATAGATACATTTTAACTAACATCTAAGAATCTTTAACGTAACAGCTGTATCAATAATAATCCAAAATCTTTACAAAAAATCGTCCTAAAAAGTTACATTTTTAAAAATCTACTTAAAATACTTCTACAAATACTACGGTTCCAATTTTTTGACATGTTTATCTTCATTTCTTTATCTAAATTATCGCTGTTTCGAAAACACGATTACGAAAAAAAATCTCAATAGATTTATTTTATGAAAAATAGTTTTTTTTTTTTTTTTTAGGGAATAGGAGGACAAACGAGCGTACGGGTCACCTGGTGTTAAGTGATTACCGCCGCCCACACTCTCCTGCAACACCAGAGGAATCACAAGAGCGTTGCCGGCCTTTAAGGAAGGTGTACGCGCTTTTCTTGAAGGTACCCATGTCGTATCTTCCAGGAACCACCGCACAAGGAAGCTTTTTTAATTCCACAGCTTCGTAGTACGAGGAAGAAAGCTCCTTAAAAACCGCACTGTGGAGGACCGCCACACATCCAGATGGTGGGGATGATATCGTAACTTGTGGCGTGTCGTGCGAAGGTGAAATTCGGCGGCAGGAATCAGGTTGAACAGCTCTTCGGAACACTCCCCGTGATAAATGCGGTAGAAGACACACAATGAAGCGACGTCTCTACGCAACGCCAAGTGATCCAGCCGTTCACAGAGTACTGGGTCCCCGACGATTCGAGCTGCTATGCGTTGCACGCGGTCAAATGGATCGAGCTGATACTGAGGTGCGCCAGACCAGAGATGACAGCAATACTCCATGTGAGGCCGGACCTGCGCTTTGTAGAGCGCTACAATGTGGGCCGGCTTGAAGTATTGCCGTGCTATATTGATGACGCCCAGCTTCTTCGAAGCCAATTTGGCTTTGCCCTCCAGATGGCCACGGAATTGGCAATTGCTCGAGATTTCGAGACCCAGTATTCCGCTACTAGGCGAGGCTTTAAGGGAAGTGTTCTCGAAGAGCGGTGATACGGCAAATGGGGTTTTTTAGTGGTAAACGCGCAAACTTGAGTCTTCTGGGGGTTAAATTGGACAAGGTTCAACTTACCCCATTCCGCGACCTTCTCGAGAGAGGACTCGATAGAAGACACAAGTTTCTCCCGGCACTGGTCGACGTTTTCCCTAGAGAGACCTGCATGGCCCGTGTATACGGCATCACCAGTGCTGTCATCTGCATAGCAATGCATGTTGGCGGTGTCCAACATATCATTGATATGCAGAAGAAACAGCGTGGGAGATAGCACACAGCCTTGGGGCACTCCAGCGTTCACGGGCTTGGGATTCGAGCAATAACCGTCGACAACGACCTGTATGCTGCGCCCAGTGCGGAAGCTGGAGGTCCACTTGCATAAGCTCTCGGGAAGCCCAAATGATGGAAGTTTTGCGAGGAGCGCCTTGTGCCATACACGATCAAAGGCCTTCGCTATATCCAGACCAACTGCCAGGCCTTCCCCCTTGCTTTCAATAGCCGCCGCCCATCTATGTGTTAGGTATACCAGAAGATCGCCAGTCGACCGACCATGGCGAAAGCCGTACTGCCGGTCGTTGATCAACTGGTGACCCTCAAGGTATACCAAGAGCTGGCGGTTAATTATGCTCTCCATGATTTTGGAGAGTAGGGAGGTAATAGCAATAGGCCTGTAGTTTGCCGGATCCGAACTGTCTCCTTTTTTTGGGATCGGATGGACAAGGGCTGACTTCCATGAGTCAGGGACTTCGCCTTTTAAATAAGAGTGCCGGAATAAACGCGTTAGCACCGGCGTCAACTCAGGGGCACACGTTCTAAGCACGATTGGAGAAATGCCATCCGGCCCGCTCGCCTTCCTGACGTCCAACGAAAACAGAGCTCGCCTAACAGTTTTCTGTCGGAACTGTACTTCAGGCATGGAGCTCTGACACCGCGGGATGGTTGGCAGTGTTTTTCCGTTGTCGTCAAGAGTCGAGTTGGAGGCAAAAAGAGTGCACAGGAGATCGGCTTTCTCTTTTGCCGTATGGGCCAGGGTGTCATTCCTCATGTGCAACGGCGGCATGGACGGCTGGTTGAAGTTACCAAGAGCAGCTTTCGCCAACGACCAGAACTTGCGTGTTCCGGTCGGGTAACTGGAAAGCTGCTCGACAATTTTGACGACGTGCTTCGATTTCGCACGGGCGATTTGCCGCTTAAAAAATTTGGAGGCACGGTTATATTTCCTCTTCAGAACTTTGCAGTTCGGATCCTTTGAGCCCAGCGCCGCAACCCAAGTTCGATACGCCTGTTTTTTGCAGTCAGATGCTGCTTTAACTGACGCATCGAACCAGGGCTGTGATCTGCCACCGATCGGTACTACAGAGCTTGGTATAAAAATATCCATGCCCTGCAGTATCACATCGGCTACTGCAACGGTGCAGGCACTAGGATCATCCGAAGGGAAACAAACCCTGCCCCAAGGTTAGGATGCAAAAAAGGAACGCATCCTATCCCAATCTGCTGAGTTGTAGTGCCAAACGCGGCGGGTCGCTGGTGGTCTGCGACGTTGGCGTCGGATAGGCACTACACTCCTGACCAGGCAATGGTTGGACGTTCCGAGAGGGGCGTCGACAGAGACCTGGTAACCATCGGGATGTGTAGTCAGCAGAAGATCTAATAAGGACGGCATGTGGCTATCCACATCAGGGAGCCGCGTCGGCGACTCAACCAATTGGGACAGACCATATGCCAATGCAAAATTATGCACAGATCGCCCTGCGTAGTCTGTGGTACGTGATCCAAGCCATTCGGCATTGTGCCCGTTGAAATCACCCAAGACTACGATTTCAGCGGAGGGGATCTGAGCAAGCACGTCATCAAATGCCGCTTGAACGCAGCCCATGAGGTGATCCGTTTCTGCGTTACCACTATGGGACCTGTAGACACACGCATAGATGTGGACGCGGTCTTCTAAATCTACGCGGAACAGAGAGTAGACAGGCCCCTACCCTCAAAATTGCCGAGACGGCGACAGCAGATATCCTCCCTAACGTACACACATACCCCGGCATGAGGCATGAAATTATGCTCAATTTTGTACCCGGGGTACGTTAAATATGACGTATCGCTAGGTCGAGATATCTGCGTCTCCGTAAGGAAACACAAGGCCGGCTGCGCCGTCTCAAGGTGGTGGTGGACGGCGTTTAAGTTGGAGTGAATTCCCCGGATGTTACAAAAGTCCACATTAAGCGTGGAGCGGGGTGCCGTGGTGTTGCTGCCCTGTTTGTCCTATGATATACGCGGTACTGTGCCCTCCCCAGAATACGAGGGGCAGCCCGAGCGCGAATGCTCGGGGAGGGATTCTCTCCTCTCTCCGGAGGGTACCCTCCTGGGGTAATTTCTCTTTAAATACCGCTCTCATATTTTGTTTGGGGGGGGGGGGGAATGGCCTCCGGTCCTCGACACTAACCTATGCGAAACATCACGCAACAACTTCACGCCGGTATTCTGTGCGAGTGTGGTAAGTAACCCGGACGAGTCTGGCCCGATTGTGCTGACGTCATAAGACAGCAGTGTGACTCTCCCACTTTCAAAAAGCCCGTAGTCGCCTCTTGCGACACCCTTGGACCTGGGACTACCCTATTCTTTTTACGCCCCGGGGCAGCACAGGGCAGTATTTTTTATTTAAATTGTTTATATTATCATAAAAGTATGATAGGCATAAACACAAAACTTATTTTATTCGATAGTTTATTAGTATTTATAAGTTTTCACTGTGGGATTTATCAATACGCTTTGTGAATTATGTTATATTAATTTTTTTCGTAATAAACCAAACGCAACGCCTTGGTTGCATGCTCGCTCAAGCCAGCAGTACGCCCGTGACCACTGTCAAGGAAGGTGCTGTGTTCGTGTCTCTCGGGCTCACATTACGTAAGATTTTAGCAAACAAGTACAAAGCGGGAATCATAGTAAAAAAATAATGATGATGCGACAGCGTATTTGTTGAAATATATAGGTAAATGTAAGTCGGAAAGTACTAAAATAAAATTTACGTAATATTATTTTGAATATTATGCCACGCGGGATTTTTGTACATATGTACTTTAGGGAAGTAAGATAAATCCAAGATGACCGCCGCACAAAATTATGATTTCAGCAATACGGATATCGTGTCCGAGGTTCTCGAGGGTGCAGAGAACGATTGTGTGATCATATTTGAAATCCAAGATGGCTGCCGCACAAAATTATGATTTCAGCAATATGGATATCGTGTCCGAGGTTCTCGCGGGTGCAGAGAACGATTCTGTGATCATTTTTGAATTCAAAGATGGCTGCCGCTCATAATTATGATTTCAGCAATATGGATATCGTGTCCGAGGTTCTCGAGGGTGCAGAGAATGATTGTGTGATCATTTTTGAAATCCAAGATGGCCGCCGCACAAAATTATGATTTCAGCAATATGGATATCGTGTCCGA
>CATIXQ010000005.1:15306903-15344839 GCA_949711755.1 Leptidea juvernica | reverse complement strand
AATTTTATAAGTTATTTAGTGCAAGTCAGGTTATGAAGTACAAAAGTTACAATAGCATTCAAATGAGTATAACAATATTCATTAACAAAATTTAGAATATTAATTCCAACTATCTTTATCATTCAAAATATAATCTTTCACATTATAATAGGCCTTAGATGTTAGTTATTTTTTTACGATACATTTAAATTTTTAAATACTTAATAATTTTAATATCATTTGGGAGTTTACTATAAAATATAACACAATCCACTTTAAAAGATTTAGCAATTTTACGGAGCCTAGTAGATGGAATTGCGAGTTTATGTTTGTTTCGAGTATTGACATTATGTACATCACTATTCTTTTTAAATTGGCTATAATATGTTTATGAGCGTATAGGAGGTTTTCGTATATTTACTGGCAGTGTACTGTCATAATATTAATTTCACTAAACTTTTCTCTCAATTATCATCTCAATAATAATAATTATTATTATAACGGGTATTACCGATATTAAATTACCTATAAGTATATAAATAATAAAACAAAAAAATTGGTATTTCCTTTAATTATTACCAATATATTTCTTTGCAAAGATTTGATCCTTATCAGCAACAGAGTCCATTGGTTCAATAATACAGGATGTTATTTTTTTTTTTGAAAAATCATTCCGGTTGATTTCCGTCCAAAGTTCAAAATATTTAAAAAAAACTAAATATGCAGTTATTGGTTTCTTATCAATCGAGGGCATGACTCATTTCACGACTTTCCTCTAAGTCTCGTAGTTTCCGACTTGGCCATCACCGTCCTTCTCAAAAAACCACCTGTATATTTGAATCCAATATTTCAAACGAATTGCATGGAACACAATCCCTAAAAATATTTCCGGAATTGTAAAATATGAAAAACACATTTAAAATATCTTACGATATTGGCCGTAAAAGTAAACAACCACCCTGAATTAATTGAAAATACAGCAAAAGGGTTTCTGTTTTGAGGTTGAACTTTAATTGGCAATTTATGAAACATTCCTCAATGATCAAATTAAGAACGCTATTGTTATGTAATTAATTATAAGTAATTAAGAAATAAAAATTGTAACTGAGCAGGGAAATGGTCCTCGTAATGGTAATATTCTGCGCAAAAATATGATTAAGAATATTTATTTCTTTATTATTCAATTAAATAGCATGCTCTTCGTTTGAACTCAATATCATGAAGCCGTCATCTGTCAATCCATCAATCACCGCATGTTTCATACAATCGCTTTTTTCTTAGAGAGTTTCGCTACGCTGTCTTTTAGTAACATTTTCGTTTAAGCTTAAACTCAAGAAATCAGTAATAACAATTGTACAAAGTGCCTGAAAAACTTTACAAGCCACAAACATCACATTTTAAGGAATTCGTGTTTAAAGTTTAATAAATATTAGTTTATTCCATACAAGTGGGTTGGGCTACTAAGTCATGATGTCATTTAAAGACTAACAGAAGGGCTGCCATTTTTTGTCAGTCCGTTAATATGAATCACGTTACCTAAACTAAAAATTTCTTGCTAAAAGTTTAAACTGTAAAGTTGAAACTGAAGAACTGAAACAGTAACCAGGCAGCTTAACGCTGCGCTAGAGTTAAACGTACAATACCCGTTCAAAAAAATGTGAGAATCAGCGGAAAACTCTTAACAACCACCAAAAGGAAAACTGGCCGGTATAGACTGAATATTGGTAACACAAAAAAAAACGGGTTGCACTCCGAGAGTGCCGACAGACATGAAAACTTGAACATTAAAGTTGTTAATTTATGAATATTTTGGAATGGTTATGTAATAATTTCGCATGAATTGCTTTATTTGTCAGCATAAAAGTACTTTATGTGGTTAAATACATTATTCATTTTCTGCATTTTACATTAAAAAGTTTATCTCTCAGAAAAATCAACTTTCATCCATAATTTCAACGACTGTCTTACGAATTTTAGAAATGGAACTAGATTTTTGTAGAGTCGCGGAGAATGTATATGTTGTATCTTCTCGTCTCAAAAGGGCTACTGGCAACCCAAGCGCTGGCAACTATTTCGGTCAACGGATCAGCGTAGCTATCCAACGCGGAAATGCTGCCAGTATTCTTGGTACGCTTCCACGTAATAATAGTTTTAATTAATCTAATCATATTATTGTAAATATAGTTATAAGATTTGTTATGTTTGAATAAATTATCACTCGATTTTTGTAATAATATAATAATACTATGCGTTAATTTAAATATTATGGTATCATGTAAATATTAAATTTATTAGACATTTTTTTTTTATAAATTTATTTAATCATATATATATGCACAGTTGGTACTTCAATTTTGCATCTCGCCAAACTGTTGCAACAGTTTGTTGGCCAGTTTACGCTCTTAGACAATATTATACTATTGTGCATCTATAATAAATTATACCTAATTTGTTCGTTATATTATACACTATTACTAATACACATAAAACATTACACACATATCATTACTTAGTAATCAATTCATAATATTCCTAAAAACATATTAAAATCTTACCTGTATACATATAACTAAACTATACTACTTTAAATATTAAGGCTTATGTGGAGACGTTAAGAAAGTGCTCTTTTATTTACTACTCTACAGTCTTTTTTATCCTCTCTTAACCATTCTATACTATTAAAAATTTTTGGCACAACATATTCCCTTAATCTTTCCCCATAGTAGTTACATATTTTTGGTATTATATATATATATATTCCTGATATTCTTTCTCAAATTTTCCCTGGGATTAACAGGGTTTTTAAATCTATTTGAGTAATAATTTTCTTTTGTTATTAAATAGTTTACTTTTTTAGTTACAGGCAGTATTTTTAAGTCTTTAAATATATTGTCATAATTTTTTCCGTATTTTTCCTTTTCCTTGCTTCCAATTATTAGTTTTAATAGTCTAATTTGAATTTTATCAATCTCGTTTAAGTAAGTCTTAAACGTTTTACCGTAAATATTGAGACCATAGCTTAAGACTGAATCAGCTAGTGCATAATATACTACCAGTTTTGTATGTTTGTTCAGCACGGGCTCGAGATGATAGAACTGCCCTAGAACCGATCGTAGTTTATTGCATACCGCTGTCACATGTGTTTTGAAATTGAAGTTACAATCGATATGCAATCCCAAATACTTATAATTTTCTACATATTAAATATAGCTACATGCGCACGCATATTTATCTCTGTGTAGGCAGTCGTAGCTATGCCCCACTATACCTATATCCTTGTATAGGACTGTCTTAGCGCGTCTGTTATATGGCGAGTAAATATGCATGCATTTTGTTTTCTCCATATTAATAATAATGCCATTATCGTGTGCCCATTTAGTTAGGCTTTCAAAATCTATTTGGATATTATCACGCGCCTCTTCCACGTCGTTAGACGCGTATAGCAAGCACATGTCATCTGCATACATAAATACTCGACATGTCTTAATCACATTAACTGCACTATTAACAAGCATTAAATATCCCACTGGTCCATATATCGAGCCAGTCGGTACTCATAAGGTTACCTGACACTCGTCACCCACAGTCCCGTCAATACATGTGCGTATTGTTCGTTCTGACAGGTAATTACGGAACCAGTTATTAGTCGGGCCCTCAATGCCACACTCTTTCATTGCCATTAATAAGACGTCTTTTTCCAGGGTGTCAAAGGCCTTCTTATAATCAATAAAGAGTGCCAATATTTGTTTCCCGCTGTTAAGATTTAAATTAATTTCATCTGAGAACTCAGTGAGGGCTGTTACAGTGCTTCGTCCTTTCCTGAACCCGTGCTGTGCATTACTCAATATATTATGTTTCTCCAAGAACCGTGATACTTGTCCTACTACAAATTTTTCGACTATTTTATTTATTACCGATAGTATTGCGATTGGCCTATAATTGGTGTATTCAATGTGGCTGCCACCTTTATGTATCGGGCGTATAATTGCTTTTTTTAGCTCTTTTGGATATACATCCTGTCGAGCACACAAATTCACAAAGTGAGCTAAAATCGATGCCAACCGGTTTGCTATAAACTTAACGTCTTGAACCCTTATTCTATCATAGCCGGGAGCTTTGTCGCTGCTTAGATTCATAATAATTTTTTTTACCTCCGTATGATGTATTTTTTTGAATCTAAAGCAAACGTTAGATTGATTAACGTAAGTTTTTGTTACATGTACTGCTGCTCATACGAAATCATTGCAAAAGTAGATTTTTACTCCGTTGTTTTTAATTAACATAGACCCAATTTAATATGTATCTGTATGTTTGGAGTTGGTATTATTTTTAAAAACTTATTTGAATCAGAATATTCTTCATCAAACTCATCCGCATACCTGTAGTTTACTTTCAAACTGCAGTTAAATGTAAAATGGTGCAATCTCGGATGTTTAAGAAGTCGATTAACGGAGTAACCTAGAAACAAATATCGTTAAACTTTGATCGTAGTTAGAGCACAATCTACCGGACAATTTATTTAACACTGATTAATTGTTGGTACTTGACTTAAATTAAATTGTCGTGAAAGTCGGGTTTCAAGTAATTCAAAGGATTTTGTGTAACGCCTGAAAATGTTGTAACAACATTTGCTGATAAGATTAAATTACTATTTCAACCAAAGTAGCAGACATAATCTTTTTTTGTAATTTTAACAGCAAACAATTATTTGCTGCAGGAAAATTATAAAAGAAGGAAATGATAAATATAAATAAATATTGAAGCTTGATTAATTTAATCTTGGATTATAATTGAAACTAAATTTATTTTATTGATTAAATTATCTATTTACAAAAAAATGTATAAGTAAGAAAATACTAGAATTGATATTTCGTGATTTTTGATGAGGGAAGACAAAGCGTTAAGTGGGGTCATCGAGGCACCTGTTGTTAAGTGATCACCGCCTAACACATTTTCTTGGAAGACCAGAGGAATTACAAGGACGGTGACAGCCTATTTCGAAAGGCATACGCACTTTTTTAAAGGTACCCATTCCTATCCTCGTAACACAAGAAAGCTCAGCTTGTTTGTACGTGGAAGAAAGCTCCTTAAAAACCGCACTTTGTAGGAATGCCACTGATTCGGATGGTTGATTTTTTGATGATTCTCAACCAACCACCAAGTACCAATATGTATTTGGTTCTTGAATTGTCAAGTCAAGAAGTTGGCTACGCTCTTGTCATTCTTCTGGTGTTAGAATAGAGTATGAGAATACAAAAAAACATATTAAAAGTCATAAAAGGGCATTTAGATTCTAAAATTCATTTCTGTAGAATTCATTTTAAAGTCATTTCTAACACTATCGCCACTTATGAAAAAAATGAGAGAGAAGAAGCGGCGCAAGAAACTCTCCCAGAATTCTTTTTTGCGCTCTTTTAATAAAATATACAAGATTGTACTGTCATTATTATTGCTGTAAAATAATCCTAATCAAGGCCCAGGCTGTCCGATCACTTAGATATTCAGCTGTGGAGTAGTAGGATTTACGACAGAGCCATTTTTTAATAAAACATTTAAATTTATTTATAGATAATTCCGGAACAGTGTCTGAGACTTTACTTTAAAAGTGTATACATTTACTCTTAAAGCTATTATGTATGGTATGAAGCCTACTAGAATAAGTTCCAAGAAATCCCTTATTTCTAGTGTAATAAAAATTAAAATCACTATTTAGAGTAAAAATGTGACGATTTTTATGAACGTATATTAAAGGTACCTACATAAAGTATATTGATTAAAATATAGGAAAATACAATATAATAGCACTCCATAAGGCACTTCGGTTTGTGTGGAGTACCGTAGGTACGTTCTATATCGTTATTTACAACAAAACAATAGAAAAAACAAATTATACTAAATAACAACATATAGGTAAGCAATAGAGAAAATAACAAACAAAGATTGTTATTTTTTTTATCAAAATAAGAGACGAGACAGCAGGCCGTTCAGCTGGTGTTAATGGATACGCCCTGCTTATTACAATGCAGTTCCGCTCAGGATTATGGAAAAACCCAAAAATTCTGAGTGGCACTACAAATGTGCTCGTCACCTTGAGACATAAGATGCTCTCTATAAGTCACATTTGCCCAGTAATTTCACTAGCTACGGCACGCTTATTTAGATTTTGAACTAAGATATAACCTTCTTGTTAATATTGGTTTTATTTACGATTCATATTTATTTATCATCAAGACGGGGAAGATGTTCACATGATGGTAAGTTATATACTCTGCCCATTACAATTCTTGATGAACTCAAAATTCTTAGCGGCACGACACTGAGATAAGATTTAAAGTGCTTAATTAGTCCAGTTATTTTACTAGCTACGGCACCTTTCAAATTGTATACAGTAATGGTTTGTAGAATGATGCGCCACTCTAGTACCCACCTAGCCGCCATCTTGTAGATTTTCTTTATAAAAATTAAATTCAGGCAAACAAAAAATATTTTCTTAATAGTTAAAGAACACACTGTAACACAACAGTCTAGTTAATAATTAGACAGAACTTCACGATGCCCACTCAAATACTCCAGTTTGAAGAGCTCTACAACCCAGTGCACGGATAATGGTACACTTGTTTACTGTTTCTGTGAACTTTACTCAATTAAAACATGATCACTAGAATAACTTAGCTGCATCAAGCTATCCGATATCGCATAAGATTATTTTTTAGCTTTTTTTATGAAAATAAGGGACGAGACGAGCAGAATATTCAGCTGATGGTAATTGATACGCCCTGCCCATTACAATGCAGTGCCGCTCAGGACTCTTGAAAGACTTAAAAATTGTGAGCGGCACTACAACTGCGCTCATGACATTGAGACATAAGATGTTAAGTCTCATTTGCCCAGTTATTACACTAGCTACGGCACCCTTCAGACAGAAACACAGTAATTCTGACACATTTCTGCTTCACGGCAGAATTAGGCGCCATTGAGGTACACATAATCTAGCCGGCATCCTGTGCAATGGGGCCTCCAACTGTTAATAACTCCCACTGATTATAAGGAAATATCTATTGAGGCATAATTTAAGATAATTTTGCTGTCATGAAAAGCACACAGCATAAAATTATCAACACTTTATAAAATATTCAGCATTGATCAATTTATTTTGGATGAAAGGCCGTGATTGAAATGTGCTTGGTTGATAATTTATTTTAATAATAACTTCGGCTGATCTGTGTGAAGAGAATGTCATTGTTGTTATTTACGTGGAATATTAATGTGGTGAATTAATTTTGTATTAACTGGACTCATTTTTATATTGTGGGTTCAATAAATAATATAGGTAATAAGACTAATCTTCTTATAGTAAATTCTGAATAGTTTAAATGATAAAGGGTAACGATGTATTGTTTATTTTCTAGATTCCTTGCAATGAACTAAATTTCTCGTGTTTTAACGTTTTTCATTCAAATGCATTGGGGTGTGATGGAATTTTATTAGACATGTTGAAGTTATTTCTACCATACATAAGTAATATTATAATAAATCTCTCCATTGCAACGTAAACTTTTCCATCTGCCTGGCGTAAATCCCTATTAAATCCGATGCCAAAAACTACAAATCCATCTTCTTTTAAGGACCTCAGCCCGATTAGTATTTTACCATGTATATCAAAAGTCCTAGAATAAGTAATCAGTGAACAGGTCAGAGGATTCTTAGAAAAAATGATCTTCTTCCACAGTAACAATCTGGCTATAGGAAACATAGGAGCACGACTACTGCATTACATTACTAGATGTGGTTGATAAAGTTCTTGAAGCCGAGGATAGAGGAGAATGTACTATTTCTATTTTATTAGACTTTTCCCGGGCTTTCGACTCAATAAACCACGAACTACTCTAAGCGAAACTTTTTTTTTACGGTTTGAAACCTGAGACTATCTGCTGGTTTAAAACCTTTCTTTGTTCACAGGTCGTCAACATTAGGTGTGAAAATAGTCTTAGCTCTAGTATCTCTCGTTGCGCCCATGTTTGTAGAGGAGTTCCACTCCAAGGTTATACTCCAGAGTGCAGGCAGAAGTGAAAACTTGAACATTAACTTTATGCATTTTTGAACATTTTGAAATGGTTAGGGAATAATTTCGCAACGAATTGCCTTATTTATCAGTATTATCACATTAATTATAATAATTATTTATTATGCTATCGTACACAAAAATGACAATTTATATTACATAAAACATTTAACACTTTAGAACAATTCCAATTACTTATCATTAAAAAGTATATTTCCCAGAAAAATCAACTTTCATCCAAGATTTCAACGACTGTCTTACGAATTTTCAATCAGGTCATGTGTACTGACGTGAGTTTATAATTTTGTATCCATCCCAAGAAAAGTGTTCAACGCAGCTAAAGAAGTTTTCACTTCAAAACATCTTTTAAAAATATGGTACAATAAGTCATGTTAATACATTACATTAAATACGGAAAAAATTGGTTAGGTTAAAAAAATATTTCATGAACATTTACAGCTTGTAAATCAAATACAATTGTATACGTAGGGTAAGTAATATTCCATTAATTTGTTACTCTTAATGAACGTTTAATTTCTGGGAATCGGATAAATATTGACTTGTGAGCATTTAGAAGGGGTTGTCGTTTACAAAGCTGTCGACGAGACGCTGGTGTTCGAATAACGTTCGGAATCACTTCTACAATAGCTGCAATGAAAACACTTCTAGAATATCTCTGCCTCTCATTTCATTAAATTAAATTTAACAGAGAACTTGGGAAAAGAAACATTGTTTTATAATTTATGCAACATTGATGCTTGAACAGTTAACTACAATAATTAAAAGCATTTCAAAGATAGACTTCCATTTAAATTCCTTAAAATATTCCAGAAATTTTAGAATTATATGAAATTAAGCATTCCACACAAGTGCTACAAAATCGTGAATTAATTTGCATAATATGCTAAGCCTCAAACTTGATCTAGTAATCATGAAGAATATAATTTATATTACTTTAAAGGCTCTTTACGACAAAGCATTATTTTTGGCCTTACATTTGTTTTTTTTTAATTTACTTCAGTTTTTTTAAACAATTCGTTTATATATCAATTGATAAGCAAGCTAGTTGCGCCGCAATTGTCTATATATTTTTCATTCTATTATAAATTCTTTTTTTGGTAATTTTTGTCAACTATAGTGCAGATAGTTCCTGTAGAAATAAAGAGATACCTATAGACAAAAGACGCATTCGTATCTGATTGGCTATTCTTATGCCAATTAACTCTCTCGTCGGCTAATAACCAATTGTCACCGAGCACCGGTACAGTTCAAATACAAATTGAAATATTTTTATTTAAAATAGGATTCAAAATCACTTATTGAACGTCAATAACTACCACCCATACAAAATAGTCTGCCTCAGACCTGAGAAGAATGGGCGCAAGAAACTCAGAGGGCTTTATTTTTATATATAAAAATATTGATTACAATGGGATATCGTACAACAAATATTTATAATTTAAGAGCCTGAGGGTGTTCGCTTCATTCTCAGTCTGTGGTGTCATTAAGATCATTAATCTTATTATACTATAGCAACCTTTCCCACACAAACGTTTCTTAACAATTCTATTAAATTTCGTAACACATTTGTTTTGTACATTTTCTGAAATCATATTGTAGAAACATATACATCGCCCAATAAAAGACTTACTAACTCAACTTAACCGAGTATTAGGCATAACAAGTTTATGTTTGTTCCTCGTGTTAACATTATGAATGTCACAGCTTCTAGCAAATTCCTCAATGTGCTTATGAATACATACAGAACATTATCAAGAATATATTGAGAAGCAACAGTCAAAATGTTTATTTCTATAAATTTTTCTCTCGAGAATAGCTCTCTTCTGCAGCACAAAGATGGTATTAATATCGGCCGCACCACCCCATAACAATATACAAAAGGATATAATACTATGAAAATAACTAAAGTATAATAGTCACGCCGTATCTATGTCAGTTAACTGTCTAATTTACTTAGCCGCATATGCTGCAGAACTAAGCCTAAGCCTAGCCAGTCCTTCAATATGGGGGCCCCATTGCAATTTGGAATCAAGAGTAATGCCAAGAAACATAGAAGATTTCACTGGTTTTACCACTTCTCCGTTTAATTAAATATTGGCATCTATATTTTCGACATTTGGTGGGGTAAATTTCTTATACTTGGTTTTATGACTATTTAACAATAAGTTATTTGCGCTAAACCAGTACACGCTGTCACATAGAGCATTGTTTACTTCGTCATATAAAACTTGGCTTTGTTTCACTTTGAGTATAAGTGAAGTGTCATTCACAAACAAACCTTGTGTTTTTTTCGGCAACGTTAGATAGATCATTTATATATATAAATTAGGATGAGGAAGGGTCCAAGAATAGACCCTTGTGGATCCTCCATACCGAGAGGAGTCCCAAGAGATCTCCTGCCATTCACATCGATCCTCTGAATCCTATTATTTAATTATGAAATCAGAAGATCGAGCGCAGACCCTTTATACCATTGTAACATAGCTTCCTGACCAGCGATGAATGTTGAACGCAATCAAGAGCCTCAGATAAATCACGGAAGCGACCAAGTGCATTCTGTGATTCCTCTCAGGCGTCAAAAATATACCTGATAATTTCAACACCTAACATTCGTAGTCGAGCATCCCCTAGTAAAATCAAATTGTTTTATATGAAGTAACTTTAATATTAAGGTGAGTAAGCATTTGGCTTATACATTTTTCTCAAAAATTTTACTAAGGGTCAGCAACACCAAAACAGGGTAATAGTTATTCGGGTCAGAAGTGAGTCCCGATTTAAATATTGGTGAAATTTTACTAAATTTCAGAAGGTCAGGAAACAACAAGATTAGTTAAATATTATAAAATGGAAAACTTTTTGGTTGGCTAAATTTGCTGAAACCAAGTAGACAAAATACATTCTCCACAGGTAGAGATAGGTGTTTCAAACCGTAACCAGTTGTAAAAACTATGTATTAGCAATATACCCAAAACCCGTTAACCAACAAAACAAAAACTATTTTCTTTCTTTCTATTATAAAACGTATTTGAAAAACGCATACCGACACACCTCTTAAGCTGTTAGTAGAAACAGTGAAAATTGTTTTTGTAGAACAACCATTGGGTTTATAACCATACAAAGCTAATTGGCAGATTCCAAACACGTATATTGAACAAAGTAAACAGTTGTAAGAATACCTCACACTGCCTTGTAGGTAAACTGTTTCGCCTGTTATTTATGTTAGCCGGCCTGGTAATACGTGCCAAGCTTTCGGAAGTGCGGTATTTGGTTTCACTCAAGAGTTTATAGCGTGTGATTGCGGTACTGAAAGTTTATTTAAATTAATTTACCTAAACAACTGGTTAATGGATTAAATGTTTTAAGTTGAGGAAAGCGGATATTTAATGGAACAAGTGAGGATATTGTCATGGCATCGTTTATTTGATTGCAGTTTATTTATCGTCTTAAAATTAGGTCATCGTTAATAATTGTATTTTATTGATCAATTATTTAAAAAAAAATTAATAACAGTTTAACATCACATTTATATTCACCGTTGTATGTACATATAAAATAATAAATAAACTCGGAAATATTTTTAAAGTTATAATTTAAAGCTTTAATCTGAATAGTAAATGTGAAAATATTTTATTCCATCCAAAATATTTGAATTACACGAATAAAAAACTGGCTTAAATAAAAACACTCGATTTAACATAAAACACAATGTGAACGGGGTATGGGGGTTAAGGGAAAAAAGATAAAACCAAAATAGTCAATGAGGTGAAATTTCATGAGGTGAAAGAGGTGAAGGAGAGGTCCAGGTACCAGAACATGAACGCTCATCAAAAATCATCGCTTCACCGATTTTTCATCAAACACAAATATTATATTATTATTCATTTACAAGAATAGTTATTCTCGTATATTTAGAGAAACTAAAAACTAATTATCTAAACTAATAACTATTTATTCGATCGCCTGAAAAAATAAAAAGAATCATCAAAATTCTATCATTTTTGAGCCCATAGAGAACACGCACACTTTAAAAAGAAAAGGTTTTCTATAGGTGTGAGAAAAAGGCCTTTGAGGGAAAATATATGAGGAGTGCAAAGGGCGTTAAGAAATTTTGTATAAAATTTACGTTTGGAAGCGTGTATCTTATTGAGTAAGACTTAAATTGATTTGACTTGTGCTACGGAACAAAACGAGGAAAACAGGGACGTCTCAGGGTATCCTAGAAGGCGATTAAGGGCTTTACGAATTTGAAAAGTCACGCTTCTGTTTTTCAGTCGTCGCTATTTTTTGCACACTTAATATCGGGAGCCGGCGTCTCTCCAGTGGTTCTGGAAGAAAGAAAAGTACCGACTCTGCTAAAGTTGGAACACCATTCAAGACAACCGCGAAACTGAGAATCGATCAAAATTTCGAGACTCAGAACACTTGGTGAGGTTTGATGAAGACGACAAGTCTTCGAAGGGTTTAACTGAATAGGCTTCATTTTACCCCGTTCCTCAACTTACTTCATAGTGCTGTCGATAAAAATACTTACAGCGTGTTGTGGCACTGGTCAACAGAACCATGGGACCATGTTAGTCTCGCCATATTAAGTAAACAAACATATTTTAATTAATACGATTTCCGCCTAACTTGTGAAATTCATTCAATTCCTCGTAGATATCTTCTTAAGCAACGGGATACACGAAAGAACTGATTAACTTTATCAAATTCAACAATATCAACGTAATAAAAGAAAGATAAAGTATTGATATTATATTGAGGCAGGAACAGATTAGTTGAATTCTCCAACAACTTGGTACTACCACGTCTTAGTACGTCTATGTGATAATACATATTGTTAATAAATAACCTAATCTATATATATAAAAGTGAATGTTTGTTTGTATGTTCCCTAATAACTCCTAAACTATTTTGTAATAGATTCGTTGAAGCTCAAGAAAGGTTTACGTATATAATTTATATGGCAAAACAACGTTTGCCAGGTCAGCTAGTCTTAACATATAAAAATCCAGTGTCCTGATGTTTGTTCCCAGTGAACTCCTAAACTAATGAACGGATTTTAATGGGAATAACTTCATGGAGTGCAGTTTAGATGAGTGATAGGATAGTTTTTATTTCGATTTGGTACCCATAATTATTTTTATTTCCAATAATTGTTTTGTATGGACATATTTTCCATGAGAGAATTTATTGACGCACGATTTGACAGTTGTACTGTGAAACAATTTCCTTATAACAACGGGGAGTATATTTTAATAATAATTCTTGATGTTATTCTATATTTTTGACAAATTCATAAAAAACCTTTATTTTATTAATTATGTACAGAACAGTGTTTGTCGGGTCAGCTAGTAATAATATAATGTGACTTATAACCCAAATAGAATCACAATAATAGTTATCAATCAATTTTCAACAACAATACCGGCACATATGTTCTCAATATGAGTGCAAACATGTAGAATTTTGTAAAGCATGTCAGCCTTTGTTGCTTAAATGATCTACTTATCGAATAATAGCTACCTTCTTAACATAAATACTGTCAATAATGGATAAAAGCTAATATCGATACTGTCCAAATAGTCAAATGGCTATGCAGCGCTGGGAGTATTGTGTATCTTCACTTCTAATATCCGTCAGTGCTTAAGGACTAAAGTATTCAATGCGTTTCTTGTTGTTTCTAATGTGAGTGATAGTGATATATCACTGAAACGTGATCTTTCACTATTGGTCTTATAAAGATACGCCCTACCCGCTTAGGATTTTTGAAAAACCCAAAAATTCTGAGCGGCACTACAACTGCGCTCGTCACGTTGAGATATAAGATGTTAAGTCTCATTTGCCCAGTAATTCTGGATTTTTTTTATGAAAATAAGGGACGAGACGAGCACGACGTTCAGCTGATGGTAACTGATACGCCATGTCCATTATAATGCAGTGCCGCTCAGAATTTTTGAAAAACCCAAAAATTCCGAGCGGCACTACAATAGCGCTCGTCACCTTGAGACATAAGATGTTAAGTCTCATTTGACCAGTAATTTCACCAGCTACGGCAACCTTCAGACCGAAACACAATAATGCTTACAAATTACTGCTTCACGGCAGAAATAGGCGCCGTTGTGGTACCCATAATCTCCTCATCCTGTGCAAAGGAGCCTCCCACTAGTAACAGATCAGACACTGTATGCGTATACTTCTTTGGCCTGACGCTGATAATATATACATAATATTTTCTCTACATTATTATGTTTTGAAACATATTTGGTTATAATGAAATATATAGATACAGTAGACCGATTATAAGAATTATTAATTTCGGAATCAAATCGGTTTAAAATAAAATAGGTTTCTAAAAAAATATAATAGAATTATTACATATTATATATACATTATTATTATTTGAAGATGGTGGCTATTTATCTAGTCCTAATGATTCCTAGTAACACCGCGTCCAAAATTAACTATTGTGTTCGCCACTCATACTATAGCTCGTCGTCAAGCCCTGCAGCCTTTACAAACCGCAGTATTTTCTTAATGCGAGTAATATAAACACGATCTGGTAGCAAGGTGTAGTCGCCAAAGATTGTCTAACGCTTATGCATTAATGGACCGCAATCGCAGAGTAGATGAATAGGTGTTTCATCAGCCTCAAGGCAAAATCTGCAAGTTTTATCATTTTTGATGCCGACCACACTGAGGTGCTTGTTTAGGCGACAGTGCCCAGTTAGCATCCTGGTGAGTATGCATAGATTTTTCCTGTTCAAAGATAGAGCTTCATTCTCATATCTACTGTTGAATGCCCTTATCAGTGCTTTAGAGTGGTTTAAACCTGTAGAGTTGTTCAAGTGTTTAAACAATACGTTATAACAATAATTAAAAAAATAAAGGATTGTGTGGTTTTATGAAACCACGGTAAAAGTGTAACTTTTTTTCACATTATATACATTTAACTAAAATATTCCACTAGCTGTGTCGTTGATTACCAAAAGAAAATAAAAGTTTGACTTTAATTAATAACAAGATTTACATTAAACACTGACAAAAACAAACAAAATAGCATGGAGCACTGGCACAAATGAGTAATAGTCTATACACTACACGGTCAGCTGCTGCGAACTATAGGCGCCGCCCGACCGTCACGCGACATGCAACACACAGACGAAAACGTTTGTGACGATGTAATATAAGTTTCACTATAAAATATTTGTTTTATCAATGTATTCCTGGCATGATATCGAATACTGTAGTTGTTTAAGGATAGAATATTAAACATACTAATATCTGACCAACTGTATGGAGGTAGCATAAAACTGGGATTAACGGTGCAATCTGAATAAAGCATACAACGAACTGGTTGCGAATAACTGAGAGAGAGAAAGAGAAAATCGTAATTGGAAGTGCAGCCATAGCGACAATATTCATTCTAGAACCTAGCACCTCGTTCGATTTAAATTTCTGAATATTCAAGAACGTGATCAATTGAAGAGCCGATTACTGATTTTCGAGCACATTGCCCGTGTCGGAGTTTACCCAACCTGATTGAATTTGCATTGCAATAAGATATTGTGGGTAAGTTTTCCGATATAGTGTTTTTGTCGTTAGTTTTCGAAGCGAGGAGAAAATTGGATGTTGTTTCCACATTACACACATTCTTTTTACAATAGTATACTATCATTAAAATAAATTATTACATTGTTTTTATTTAATAGTTGTTTTAAGAAATAATTCACCACAAAAAGATTGAGGCACTGAAATTGTTTAAAAAATTTACTGTGCAATAATATACTGCATATTATTTAACTTGGTATGTTTTTACAATTCCAGCTCACCTTTTCAATATTCAAATATTCATAACGTTAAGTTTGTAAGATTAGAAATAATTAAAGAAATTCGTTCCAAAATTGCATTTAACTGAATTTAAAAATAACTTGACATAGTTACACCTGCATTACTTTGTGTTTTAATACTTCAGTGCCAACATGCTAATTACGAAGTAAAATTGCTGACCAACGAAATGAGCACCCATTGAGTTGGATGCCAGGAATCATGGAGAGAGCTCCTATTAACTTTTATAATATGTCGTTTACGTCGCGTCTGACAAATAAGTTGGCCTTCATTTAGTTACTTTTTATATCATTAGGTATTATGACTCAATATTTTGTATAACAAGATGTTTGTCGGATATTTTATTATTTTAGAAATTGTAATAATAAATGTAAGTATTAATTTAAATATACAGTTATAATAATAATAATTAACACACCTTTACACAAATTATCTCGCTCCGGACATTGCCTCTACTATGTAGCTATCACATTTAATAGTACACTATGAGTGCTATACCCCGGAATCTTCTAGACTATTAATTGACAATCCATTTAGCCCAGCGTTTAGTGACCCTGCTCACTATAGGTCTCAGGGTTAAATCCCGGTAGGCGCAAACATTTAAATGATGAATATGGATATTTGTTGCCGAGTCATGGATGTTTGTATATATATTAACATCCATGACTATACATACTTTGTATACAAAAGTATGTTTAATTATGTATGTTCACGCCAAATAAGTAATATTTATAATCCTGAAGTGACAGTCGCATCGGACGGCAAATCACACGCACCGTAACCAACGCATCTGCTGAGCTGTTACACCTGATTCCTGCCGCCGAATTCCACCTTTGCACGACACGCCACAAGTTAGGATATCATCCCCACCATCTGGATGTGTGGCGGTCCCCCACAGTGCGGTTTTTAAGGAGTTTTCTTCCACGTAATACAAAGATGTGGAATGAACTTCCTTGTGCAGTATGTTTCCGGGACGATACGACATGGGTAAAGGCCGGCAATGCTCCTGTGATTCCTCTGGTGTTGCAAGAGAATGCAGGCGGCTCTGATTACTTAGCAGCAGGTGACCCGTACGCTCGGTTATCCTTCTTTTCCATAAAAAAATTGCCGCATCACCACATTTACTAGTGAGATAGTATGAGATTATAGTAGTAGTGATTCGACTAATATTTATGTATCTATAGTGTAGTGTAAAGGAAACCCACAGTTCCCGGATAAGAGACGATTGAGACTTCATCTTCCCACGACCATAAAATCTGCAACCCCTGTCATATTCCAGGTTAGTGCACTTGCTCCTTTCGTCAATCCTCTTTGTTCCGCAACTTACAGTTCATAAATTCTTCAACCACCTGGGGATCATTGTTGTCTTGTACCCATAAACGTACCCAAAGTGCTTTGTTCGGAGCAGGATGATATTAAGATTCACTAATCACTACCACACGGATCGTCAAACATCTTATTAATTATCACCATCAAAAGTTCTTTCTCATTTATTAAAATCATTCGATTTACGAAACCTATTATTAGAATCCTGATATTAAATATATTTATATGGCAAGCGTCCTGATGGAATGACTTAGGTGGCTTGGGCACGGGGAAGGGCGCTGGTGTGGGACGCGACTTGCGTCGACACTCTGGCTCCGTCTCATGTCCAAGTTACGTCAGTTGGTGCTGGGGCTGCTGCTTCTACTGCCGAAGACGGCAAGCGTCACAAATATGTTGGTCTCAGTGAATCATACATCTTTGTGCTCTTTGGTGTCGATACACTTGGCCCGTGGGGCCCAGAGGCGCGGAGAATGTTCAAAATACTATCTTCGCGCCTCAATAAAGGCTACTAGAAATCCAAGCACTGGCATCTATCTCGGTCAACGGATCAGCCCAGCTATCCAACGCGGAAAAGCTGCCAGTATTCTAGGAACGCTTCGACGTAATGATAGTTTTAATTTATTTTAGTCATAGTATTGTGAATATAGTTATAAGATTTGTTTTGTTTTCCAAATATATTTATATGATTAACCACAAGCCAATGATTGTTAATAAAAAACAGAGAAACACAACAAGACGAACACCGAATGTGCTCATATATTTCCACTGCACATCTGTTTCATTCTCAGCGTAGATACTTTACGGCTTAACTTCACTCTCAAATTGTAAAATATATTAAATAACTAAAAGCTCTGTTTCAATTTATTGCTCACTATGCGTTACTTGAAGAAATTTTAGAAAATATTTTATTTCACGGGTCCGAATTTCCTTAATTTATTTATTTATTCGACCAATATTTCTGTGTATGTCCTGCAGTACCAATGAAAACGTGATCTTGCAAACGTCGGGTTTAATAATAAATATTTTTCCTTACTTTTACGTAATAGCCTCATTTAAAATTATACTGACAATAACCCTTTACAAAGAATTTAAATATAATAAATGTGTAACACTTGCGTTAATTAAAGAAAATAAATAACGTTAATCCTATTACTCCACAGCTGAATATCTTAGTGATCGGACAGCCTGGAACTAGATTATGATTGTTTTATAGCAATAGCAATAGTGCAAAAAAAGAATGCTGGGAGAGTTTCTTGCTTCGCTTCTTAGTATATTAGAAATGACATCAAAAAGAATTCTTAAGGAATCAATTTTGAGAAAATAAATGCCTTTTATGCGTTTTAAATACCAAATAATAAATGCATAGGTAGCCTAGTGAATTTAAAGATTTACCTTTCAAAGTTTTTAGAAGACTGCATCAGTGGTTAATAAATAAGTGCTTCAATAGTTTAAATAAATTTTTCAATACAAAATGAATTATTATCATGAATCAGTCTATTTGATAATTAATATATTTAAATTATTTACTTTTATGACATTGAATTTGTTAACATTATACATAGGTACTAAATGGATTATTAAATTACTTACGTCTTATATGATAATATCATTAAATTTTAATTTTATAAATATTAATGATAACATTGTAAATTCCGACATGTTTCAGTATAACAGTAGAGTGTGGGTATGTAGACAATTTTTTTTACAAGATTTCTACTCATTTCTTGGAAACCTTTTTCATATTAAACAGAACAAAATAGAAACAGAATATTTAAAGCAAAGGGAATTACAAATGGTCTCTTTCCTTTTAAAATGACAGGCGAGTTAGAAGATAATCTGTTTACCGGCCAGTAAATTAAAGACGCTGACCTAACTAGGCCTTTTGTAGAGATCAAAGCTGATTCGCAACTTTGTAAATTGATCTTTGAAATTTTTATGAGTCTTAAATTTGTGTTGAATAAAACGAGCTATTTTGATGATTTCTTCTCAATCGGTCAATCGAGTGTTTGCTCTGCAAAAGGGAGCTGCTCGTGCTTTATATCAGCTTGGTTATAGACAGTCTCTCAAAGAAAAATTTAAAGAATTAAATATTATGACTGTTCATTGTCAGTACATTTATGAAAATTTTATATACGTTTACAAATATCGAAATAGCAATGACAGTACAATATTCTATATTTGATTTGATTAAAAAGAGCGCGTAAAAAAAGAATGCTGGAAGAGTTTCTTGCGCCGCTTGTTCGATCTCAGAGCGCTATTTGTTTCCGAAGCGGTAGTGGTATCTAGTATATTAGAAATGACATCAAAAAGAATTCTAAAGGAATCAATTTTGAGGAAATAAATGCCTTTATACTCTTATCAGAGTGTTCGTGGCCGCTGAGATGATGCAACATTAGTCGCCATTGGTCTCTTTAGTTTTGGGTCGCATGATGATGATGATTGATGCAAGATCCGTCCATCGCGTGGGTGAGCGTTGGAAACGGTGTGTCATTTGAAACACAAGGCACGTCATAAGACGAACCTTGGTGGTTGATATTTCGTGATGACAGCACATAAATGCAAATACTTGTGGCGGCGACGTGAAGCGGGTCGTCTTCTTTCTTAAAATATAGTTGACGGAGGCGATGGCTGGTCCACGCGTCATGCTCGTGAGCGGGTGCTACTTGTGGTGGCTGGATAATCTTGTTAAGAGCAGCAAAGTTATACCTTTGTTTAAATCCGGCAGTTCTTTTGACCCTGCTAATTTCAGGCCTATTTTAGTGCTGCCTGTTTTAAGTAAAATTTATGAAAAACTTTTGCTTCAGCAGCTACAAATGATTTTTATAAATTATTGAACAAAAATCAATTTGGTTTCACTAGGGGCTCATCAACAATTAATGCGGGTACTAGACTCATTGAGCACATCTTTGACGCCTGGGAAGAGTCATAGGATGCATTGGGCATTTTTTGTGATTTGTCCAAAGCATTTGACTGCGTCCACCATGAAACTTTACTCCTAAAACTAAAGCATTATGGAGCAAAAAATAGATCACTTAATCTGTTAAAATCCTATTAAAGCAAAAGAGTTCAGATAGTCGATGTTAATGGCAAACGGGTTCGGGTAAACCTGTGGGAATAGATGTTCCGCAGGGTTCTATTCTCGGTCCTTTCTTGTTTCTTATATATATTAACGATCTACCGTTTGTGGTAGATGATAGCCATGAGATTGTATTGTTTGCTGATGATACTAGTAATGATGGTAGTAGTATCTAGTATATTAGAAATAACATCAAAAAGAATTCTAAACGAATCAACTTTAAGAAAATAAATGCCTTTTATGCCTTTTAAGAGGACTCTGCATCATTTATTTTCCTTAAAGTTAAGGTTTTTTATAATCTATATGTATAAGAATGAATTGCTGTTCGTTAGTCTAGCTAAAACTCGTGAACGGCTCGACCGATTTGGCTAATTTTGGTCTTGAATTATTTGTGGAAGTCCAGGGAAGGTTTGAAATAAATGAAAAACAAATGAAGAACACGATAGAAATAAATTTAACCCCCGCTTATCAACAACTAGGAAAGAAATTTAGTACAACTATTATGTCCGCATTTGTATGTAATGAATGACGCACTTACAGCGCGTTACTACGGAAGAACTTTTGGAGAAGGTGTCGTATAAATAACTAAAAAACCAATTGCACACAACAAATATAAATATGAGCTCGTATCGATACACAATATTGATGCTTAGAACAATGAATTCATAATGAGACTCGTTCTATATTGATCACTTCTAAATCGACGTTAGCGCTTGATCTATGATCAATGTATGCTCTGAATCTATTAACAGCTTCTACAGATAAGCTGTAAACTAATGGATTAGACACGAGTTTAATTGATCCTTTCAATTATGTCGCTTACTCCTCGCAGCGAATGGCTTAAACGAAAATCTCACACAAATTTATAACGACCCACAATACCGAAATTTACAAAAATTTGGCCGAAATTTTATGATACGTTAAACTTTTTTTAATATTTTAAGTTTAGTTCAAAATAAACCTTCTATATCGTACTAGGATTTGTATTTGAAAATAGGAGTAGTAGTACTCGTACTCACATACTTAATTTTTGTATGCTTACTTATCTATAAGAAAGAAAAATCATTTCTTTACATAGGTCAAAATGACACTTATGAATATAGTATTTTCCTTGATAAACCTCCCCGTGAAAACGAGATTTTAAAGGGGCACCACCCCCTGAAAAACGAGATCTGGAAAGGTCTTCAAACGTCGGGTTATCTAAAAAAAATGTAACTTTTAGACAAAAATCTAATGTAAAAAACAGTTATAAATGTCACTACCACTACTTAGCAAAAGTCGAGCTTTAAAGTAAGAGAAGAAGTGGCACTAAACTCATTGTCACTATTTTAAATTTATTTTTACAGTTTTAGCATCTTACATTATATTTTATGAAATGAATTGAATCTCAAGTCAATTTCCTAATATGCAATCATTGGGATTGGGCAGTTTATTAACTGTAAAGTAGATCCTGTAGATAGAGCCATATCCTGAGAGTAGAATATGACATACCAAGATTTACGAACCATTCGTTACTCGAACGGTTGGCTCAGTTGGAAAAGCGCTCGGACGGAACCCTAGAGGTCACGGATTCGAGTCCTGCATCGTTGATAATTTTTGGTAACAAATTTAATTTAATTAATCCCAGGAGTGAAGGATATCACTTTAAAAAATATAACATTGTTTTAATAATATTAAAAAAGAATGCAATTTTTGTTTCATAAATTACGCGTATATCTTTATAATATTATTTAGTATTCCGACCATGCAGTTCGATCACAACATGTGGAAATTTAGTAAGCGCTTTGGGCACATTATTGGCTCGGGGATTTTCAACGAATTGCTTTATTGAGCTCAATTTAATGCCATTATCCCGAGGATTTGCTATGTTATCCTGTAAGTTTGATAATAATATATAAATGTATATTACCCAGTATTTACATAGAAATACCTTATGAAATATACATATTTATATTTAAAGTTAAAGTTAGCCGGGGCTCAATAGATGCCCCTGATATTCATAATGAGCTGATTCGATTGTATACACCTGACAATTATATTCGTAGTAGAAATCACCGTCTGCTGGCGGTACCCGCGTGTCGCACGGTAGCACGCACTGCGGCGCCCGTGCCGCGAGTCTTGAAATTGTTTAATCACCTCGTAGAAGCCCGCCCTGATTGTGATCTATTCAGTAATAGACTTGAGGTGTTGGTGCAGTTGCTGCTCCAACTTTGTGAGTTCTCGCATAATAGCGTCTAGCAATAATATAATGTACTTGATTAATGTAATTGGTGTAGTAACAGTTTGAATCAAAATAAATAAATATTTCAAGTGACATGACAACGAATTATTTACTCTTTTTCAGTCAGACATTACAATTGCCGAGCTAAAATAGTATATTATCCCCGAAAGGAAAAAATTGCAATTCGTTAAGAATTGCTAATTTTTAGGCACGAGATGGAGTTCTGGATAAACTCTTAAGGCCCAACCCGAGTAACGGAATCACACTTTACCCCGAGTTATACATAGTGGTTTGTCTAAACCTGCGCGAACAAATTAAAATAAGGAAATAATTAATATTCCCCATATCTGCAATTAGGTACTAATTTGATAAATTAAACATATCTCGAACGAAGACAGGTTTTTGAAGTCTCATTGCGATACTACTTTTAAAACAAAAAGAATTTAGAAGTTAGAAAAAGTGTAGAAGAAGATAGTAAGACGCATGTCGCGTGAGTAAGTGAGTGAGTGAGAATAACAATAATTGTAACTAGAATTAGATTAATTAATTAGATTGTTTAAAAATACGCAATTATTTTTATACTTTTTAAAGCATATTATACCTATTGTTTTGGAATAGTGTTTTTGAAGTCGGTTGTTTTTTTGTTTATTTTTTTTATTTTTTTGTAATATGTAGTGATACACAGGGAAATGAATAATCTATCATCTTGTGCAAATGACATAACATGACGTCACGCTTTAATATCATCTGA
Source organism: Leptidea juvernica (assembly GCA_949711755.1). NCBI lineage: Eukaryota > Metazoa > Arthropoda > Insecta > Lepidoptera > Pieridae > Leptidea > Leptidea juvernica. Next base: position 15,321,558 of record CATIXQ010000005.1, on the reverse strand, counting down.
CATAATATACTACCATGGCAACAGGTGTGAGAAATGCCAACTCATGGAAATGAAGACGAATTTACATTTGGAAACTGTATTAGTCTGAAAGTCTTTATACAATCCCAGAAATAAGATTATTACTTAAAGATGTTACAAGGATGAATTTTGTAATTTCCTGAACTTAAACCGTTGTCTGTTAGTGAGAAATATCTCATTATCTGAATAATCAAGAACGTGCTCAATTAAATAGCTGATATTTTAGCACGCAAGCTTCCTTGCATTTTTAATTATTTTCGTAAAAAAATTTCATCTATGTTATTAACACCTCTCTCTCTTATTTTCAAGCAAGTTTATCACTTTGAAAAATGAAATCTTCTTTATTTTCTGAGAGATAAACTTTTTAATGTAAAATTATTGTAATAGTTCTGAAGTATTAATTTTTTTATGTTATATGTCATTTTTGCGTACGATAACGCAATAAATTAATATTGTATTTAGCCATATAAAAGCTCGTACTTTTATTCTAATAAATACAGAAATTCGTGCAAAATTATACCTAACTATTCCAAAATGTTCAAAAATGTACAGAACAACAGAAGTGAAAACCGTATTATTTCTTTTTATATAATTGATTTGTAAAGTTCTCGTTTATCAGGAGTGTTTAAACTTCAGCTAAAAAATAAGCTTATGCGATATACGGATAGCTTGATGCAGCTAAGTTATTCTAGTGATCATGTTTTAATTGAGTAAAGTTCACAGAAACAGTAAACAAGTGTACCATTATCCGTGCACTGGGTTGTAGAGCTCTTCAAACTGGAGTAATTGAGTGGGCATCGTGAAGTTCTGTCTAATTATTAACTAGACTGCTGTGTTACAGTGTGTTCTTTAACTATTAAGAAAATATTTTTTGTTTGCCTGAATTTAATTTTTATAAAGAAAATCTACCGAGGCTTCTTTGCACAAGATGGCGGCTAGGTGAGTACTACAGCAGCGCCTCATTCTGCAAACCAATATTGTATACAGTTTGAAAGGTGCCGTAGCTAGTAAAATAACTGGACTAATTAAGCACTTTAAATCTTATCTCAGTGTTATCAAGAATTGTAAAGAGTAGAGTATATAACTTACCATCATGTGAACATCTCCCCCGTCTTGATAATAAATGAATATGAATCGTAAATAAAACCAATATTTTTATTATTATTATTTTTTTTTATTTGTATAAAGAAACTTACAGCTATTTATATTACATAAAGGTATGATAATCTATAAATATTACACTAGCCAAAATAGTTCCTAACGATGCTTATTACATAGTGAAGTTTTACGACTTCTTCAAAATAATTACAAAAAAAAAATACAAAAGTTTAAAGAACCCATAAATTCACTGATACAAATATAACCTTTATATACCAATTTTTTTAACAAAAGATACAAAATCGTACTTATTACATCGAAATATGTCTATGTGGTTATAACAGTCATTGTGTGTTCTGCAAGCTCTGATAAGAAATCTATTCTTACAATAATTAGTCCTAAAGAATGGCACTAAAAATATTTGATCGGTGGATCGATGACCTATTATTGGACATTTGAAGCAAATACGACTAAGTAGGAGTGGAGAGTCAAGAAAGTTGTTAATTATTTTGTACAAGAACGTCTGATCTCTGTGTTCACGCCTTAATTCTAAAGTATGTAACTCCTGCACTGAGTCACCAAATTTGTACCTTAGTCTCCTTAAAAATTTTTGTTGGATTTTTTCAATCTGATTAATATAGGTAGAATATAAGGGATTCCATGCCGAAGAAGCATACTCCAATTGGCTTCTAACTAAGGAGTTGTATAACATAATGTACGTATTTATATGTTTAAAGTCACTAGATTGTCAGAAAACAAAACCCAGCATTTTGTAAGCCTTAGCTGTAATATTTTCAATATGAGTGGCTAAGTTTAGTTCACTGTCAAGTAGTACTCCTAGGTCTCTGACCTTGGTCACTCTATCAATTGTTTTGTTATTTAACCTATAATAATAACGGATCGGTTGTTTCTTTCGAGAATATGTAATGGCATGACATTTACCTATATTTGACTTTAGATTGTTTGCAGAGCAATATTCATAAAATGTGTTTAACTCCTCTTGAAAACGCCGGCAATGTTCAACAGAATTAACAAAGGAAAATATTTTTGTGTCATCTGCGTACAGTAAAATTTTGGAATGATGAAAACATTTTGTCACATCATTGATAAAAACGTTGAATAGAAGCGGACCAAGATGAGAGCCCTGAGGCACACCAGATGTAACTGGTACAAAACTAGACGTATAGCCTTTTACTGCTACGGCTTGGGACCTATCGCGTAGATATGAGGATAGCCATCTCAGGAGGTCACCATGTATACCGAGCTTACTTATTAATAGATTATGTGAAATTTTGTCAAATGCTTTTGAGAAATCGGTATACATGGCGTCCACCTGATATCCCTTCTCCATTGCGTCTAATGTCAATTCTAGAAAGTCACACAGATTTGATTCGGTGGACCTACCACTAATGAATCCATGCTGATTCATTATTATGAACGGTCTAATTGCTGGTAATAATGAATCATATACTATCTTTTCAAACAGCTTAGGCACTACAGACAACTTGGAGATACCGCGGTAATTAGAAATGTTATGCTTATCCCCTTGTTTAAAAATGGGCACAATGATAGATTTTTTCCATATTCTGGGTATAGCACCTGTTCTTAAAGAAACGTTAAAAATATAAGCAAGAGTTGCTAGTTGTTTACTTCAACATTTGAAAAAAATCGGATGAATACCATCGGGACCAGTTCCTTTGTTAACGTCAAGATTCTTTAGATATTTTTCAACCACGGAGTTATTAATATAAACAGAATTTATAACACAATTATTACATCCAGTATCTATGTGTACGTCGCCAGTAGAGGAAGGTTCAAAAACAGACTGTAAAAATGTGTTAAATAGATCCGCTATTTCTTGACCGTCGGATGCATGAGTGTCACCAAAGTAAAGAGTATCCGGTATGACTTACATATTTATCATAGCACTGAATCATGTATTCCTTAACTTTTCGTCGTGCAATTGAGAATTCGCTATAATCATTTAGCCTACCGTATGTTTTCCATTTCCTATGATATTTCAGTTTCCTATTTATTAATTTTATCAGATGCTTATTATACCAAATTGGGTAATTGTGATTAGTTTTAATCACTTTATAAGGCACATACTTGTCTATTAGACTATTAACTATTTTACAAAAGGATTCTACTAAATTATTAATGTTATTTGAATCGAGATTAGTTGACCAATCAATATCCGACAGTTCTGAGTTTATTTTGTCATAGTCAGCTACATGAAAACGTCGTATCACTCGAGTCGCTGGGCGCAAAGTCAACGTATAACTAATATTTAAATCTATACAGAAAGAGGGATGATGACCGTCCTCAGGCAGTGACAATGGGTCAACACGTTGCACCGAACATTCAGAGTCAGATATAACCAGGTCCAATTGTCGATTATTCTTTTTGTTAATATAATTATATTGAGACCAGCTATTAAAACATAAAAACTCAAATATCTGAGATGTTAACGTGTTTTCATAGGGATTTTCGAGACATAATTTGATACCTGATGAATTGGGATCTGGGATCCATTTAGCTAGTCTAATATTAAAGTCTACTACTACTAATAAAAAATATCATTAGGATATTTAATCTTGAGGTCAGAGATATATTCTTAAAAAGACTGTTCAGCTAGTATTTGGGTTTCATTTTGTGGAAAATAGCAGCAAAATATTCGTAACGTGGTCATAGTAGATACTTTATTTAAGAAAATATTAACAAAGGTCACATCAGCGTCATACACGTACGGTAATGACTGCAAGCCTTGCATACTTACGCTTAACCCACTACGAACTGCAATTAAGGTTCCTCCTCCTCTTTGACCACCTACTCTGATGTAATCACGGCCAGTTCGATACACTGTGTACCGAGCATCAAATAATTCAGTGTCATATATTCCCGGGCACAGCCATGTCTCACTTAAACATATAATGTCATAATTAGAGTTCAGCACATTCTTGTAAAAAACTTTTTCTTTAGTTCGCATTCCTCTAACATTTTGATAAAATATACTAAGACCCATTGTAACCATTGGATGTAACTAATAAATTTATTATGATATTTGAATATAATATCGTAACCATAATGATAAAATAAAATAATACGCAGCAATAATATTTTGGTAGCTCCAATGGACATCTGCATATTTTTAAAACATAGATGTAATACAGCACTACTGCTTGCAACAACACACATTGACAAGTATTATTTAAACTAATTTCATTATAATTATTAATTTGTACAAATTTGTAACTTGAAAAAGGAATCCTTAAGTAATAATAATTGAAATAAAATAACAAAAACCAACAAATTAGATCAACACAAGCGGCGGCCATAGTACTTATACGATTTTTTTAACGAATCATTCGACGTGATATGGATTACTGGTGACTGGTCATTCCGGCGCACCATGATCGTACAATTTCTTACCCAGCAAAAGGCGTAGCCTTTCTTCTTAGCTAAACGCTTGGTTTCTCTCAGTAGGAATTTATTCCTTGCAGACAGGTGGTCGTTAAAAAATATTTTCTTATCGCCCTGTGCGCCCTGGATACCAATATCACGTGCGGTGCAGTTTTTTAATTTGCGCAGTGATAGTAAAAAATCATCTTTTTTAAATCTGGAATGCATTTTTAATATTATTGGTTTAGGTGTTTTATTATCAACATCGTTCTTGACCGCTACTCGCGTTACAAAATCTATGTCGGTGTCTATGTTGATAGTGAAATTGCATTTGTTTGCTAGAGACTTTACCATGCTCAACAGGTTCAGCTTTTCTTCTCAAGAACACCATTAATTTGAATGTTTGATCGACGAACCCACTGTTCATTACGATGGCTTACTTTCAGATGGCTTACTTTCAGAAATTTCATTCAAATTTGAACACAAATTGTCGAGCTCCTGCTTTAATTTACGATTCTTTTCGTTTAAATCCGAGATCTGTGCATTAACTGATGAGATGGTAGATGCAAAGCTATTCATTTTTGTATCACATGCATTAAGAGTAGCCCAGAGTCTCATCAGCTGATCATTAACATCGGTCTTAAGAGAATCGATGGATACTCGCAATTCATTGAACTTTATATCAAAATGTTCCATGATAGCATTTGCATCGATATTTATAATAGAACTACAGTCAGAACGTAAATTGCCCGGACTATTTTTCTTACCCGGCTTACACGAGGGACATTTCCATTTAATCTTATTCATGGGTAAAATTTTTTTGAACTCAATTTCACTTAAGCCCACGCATGCGTAATGGAATATACCTCGACATGCAGTGCATTTTATTGATATTTCCGGTTTTAACTGCTCGGTGCAAGCTTTGCAATCCATAGTACAATCAATATCTTGAATAATTTTTACTCAATAAGTATGTAACTTGGGGTCGACGGGTGTCTTGCAGAGACTTATATCGGCAGACAAATTTTAAAATAAAAATAAAAACTGAGGTGTGGATGGGTTTCGAACTCAGTGCGATGATCTGCGTTAATGCTTAACACACTAGTTACGCATGTTGCCACGAAGCTCGTGAAGTTGAAACTGTAAATAGCGTTCCGTAATTGAGCAAAACAACACAATATATGCTAGGTCGAATCAACAGCAAAGTTTTTAACACCTATCCTCAATATGTACTTTAGATTTTTAAAATTTACTTTTTTATGAACACTTTTTTTACTTATCTTTATATTTATTAACTTTCACAGGGATAAGTATTTAATTTTCACTATTTTAAATTTATAAGAACACAAAATAACTGCTTGATTAAACAAAGGTCAATGTACTGCGAACACACACACTTAGTAATTTGGTTTTCTTAAATATAATGTAAACATTAAATACTTCTTAAAAAACACATTAAGCACACCTAAGTCACTTGTTAATTTATATATCTATTTAAATTTTAATCTGGATATTTGCGTTTAACTATTTATTAAATTAAAAATAACACAGAGGTATACTGAACGACTTCACACTTCACACATTTATACGACAAACACACATTAACTATTTAATAAAATAACGGAAGGGTAATATCTTAGTTCAAAATCTAATTGGCAATTAATTAAATATTCTTCAATGAACAAATTAACAAGGCCATTTTCACGTAATTTGTGACTAATTTAGAAATGAAAATGCTGGTGCTAATTGCTTACTCTGCGGGAAAATGGTCTTTGCAAACACTCCGTTCAAAAGACAATGACTCGGAACGTTTAACTTTTGTATTCAATTAAATTGAAAGCTCTTGGTTTTGGGCTGGATGTAATTGGGAATATTTATTGTAAATTTGTTTGTTCAACTAAATAACATTAACATCCAGATAAAATTATTGCAAAACTTTAAAGTAATAAGGCGTTTTTTATAGCAAACGTAGATGAATATGGTTTATTTTCGTTGAAGGTTTCAGTGTAGGTACTTCTCCCTGTCATGTTATTCTGTAGTGACAAAGTTAAGATTATGACAAAAAGTTTTAAATTTGCAATAACTTTACTTCGCGTTTATTAATAACACAGTATGGGTTTAATAAAAATGTCGCATAGGTATGTACCTACATACGATATGGAATTATTGTGACGTAGACGAATATGGTTAATAAATTTTCAGAAAAGGTTTCAATTCTACCTTCCTAAATGCTAGATACCTGATGATACCGATGATTTAGTGATATTTTTTTCATCAGGTTTAAATACTTTTTAGTTTTTTTTTATTGACAAGAACATAAAACGTTGTATTTGAAACGTTTTTTTTATTATTATTTTTTAAACTAGATTATAAATTACAAAACAATTACAAGCATCCTCTAACAAAGTAAATTCAATCAGGGTTGGTAAACTCGAACACAGGCAATGTAGTCGTAAACGAGTACTCGGCTGTTCAATTGAGCGAAATCTTGATTATTCACAAATGGAAATCAAATGAGGCGAGAAATTCGATACTGGATTTCTCTTTGATTCAGTTTGTTTTAGTGCTTCAGTATTCTATCTTTAACATCGAGGTTTCCACAAGGGCAACATCATTCACTTTGGCATATTAGTCAGTTAGTTGGTCGAATCACAACTTTTGTCCATCAGACACACAACTAAAGGCATTACAGAGCACTGGGGAATCAACTTCGATATAAACCTTTGGAATATCACATAATATATCACCGACTGGATTTTTATTAATATTAATGATAAAAGTATATATGAATTATATTATTATTGTGTAGTATAGTATCTTAAGGGTTTTTGGGTAATCAAGTTAAAGTCATAGTAATACTTAAAGTAGATAGGAATAATTACTTAATATCCTTACGCCCTTTCCCAATATACTATCTACAGATAGGGATAAATTACTATCTTCTACTGTCAGTAATTAGCTGTCAATAATCTGAAACTGTTCCAATATACCCGATAAGTTATTCTTATCGCCTTTTATTGGGACGCGTGAATTGCAATTTCCATACAAACTTCTATCGCTGGTAAGCTATACGTCGTCCCATTGACAGAGAGCGTGTACGGATAAGGTGAGTTACCGTCGATAAGTTTATTGGTACAGAAAAGTCAACGATTGCTACGATTTTTATCTCAAGTAAGAGATAGACTGAATATTGGGAACGGCCTTTAGTGAATGAGGTCCCTTGTAACTATTTTATATTATTAATCTGCTAATAAGTACTGACAATAAAAAATACTTAAATTTTTGAACTTGGAATGTGTCATTTTCATATTATGAATTTGTTTTCTTATTTTTATGCTGTGTATAACTGAGTAATTACTTAGATAATTTATACATCTAGATAGAGTCTCTTGCTGTTAGACAACCGATAAAAACAGGCCAGGAATATTATATTTGTGTGCGTGAATTGCTCAAATTAGAGGTTATTCTTTTTTTTTCGGCGTTTTCACAGCTGTCATAGTCTATCTAGACGTATAAATAATCTAAGGGAAATTATTTATGTGATATTAAAATGGAGTAGGGACATACAGAGACCCGAATTACTGTGATAGCTTTATACAAAGCAGGTGCGGTGCCAAATGCATTTTTTTTAACATCCACCGTGAAGTGGTTACTGGGCAAATGAGACTTAACATCTTATGTCTCAAGGTGACGAGCGAAATTGTAGTGCCGCTTTGAAATATTGGGTTTTTCAAGAATCCTGAGCGGAACTGCATTGTGATGGGCAGGGCGTATTAATTATCATCAGCTGGATGTCCTGCTCGTCACGTCCCTTATTATCATAAAAAAATGTGGAAAGAACACCACAGTCAACCTGCCGTTGAAATCCACCATCACACGACACGCCACAAATATCATCGCTATCATCCCAAACATCTGGATGTGTGGCGGTCCTCCACAGTGCGGTTTTCAAGGAGCTTTCTTCCACGTACTACAAAGCTGTGGATTGAGCTCCCTTGTGCCCGTGTTTCCAGAACGAAACGACATCGGTACCTTCAAAAAAAGCGCGTACACCTTCCTTAAAGGCCGGCAACGCTCCTGTGATTTCTGGTGTTGGAAGTTAGTTGACCCGTTCGTTCGTTTGTCCTCCTTTTCCATAAAAAAACCCTAATGAAATCAATTTTACGTGATGAAAGTGCCCCTTGACAAAGGCGTCCTCTAACAGTTTCCTTTAAATCTATCCATGGCAACTTGTGACTATTTCCTTTGTAATTAATGCAATTATTGTAACAAAGTTTGTAAAGCACAAATATGTTTAAGCAACGCAACACTACTACTAATTGATTATATACATAATATATTTATAATTACTATTTAAATAAATGGTTTTAGTAACCCTAATAATAAACATTGCTAACCATCAAATGAATCTCCAGGTATTAAATTGCTGCTGGATTTCATCTCAAAGTTAAAAGGTCGGTGCTTTTAGCCCGACTGTCTGCCGACAGTCAAATTCTTTGCAAAATGTTTTTGCAAATATTTCTCAAACAACCGCGATATCAGGCTTGTATGCTTAGCTTGTTTTATTTTTTAATATTTTCTTTGTAAAGACTAAAATATGTCCGTTGTATTAAATATAATCTGTGTTTATTTGACGGATCTTGCATTTATATATTTCAAAACGGCAGTTAAATTCTAGTGAGACAGGACTTGTGTGACCAAGCTCTGCACGTTGGGAAGCTTGGGCAGTTTATATTTAAAACAAATATGTTGCCCACAGTGATTGGATGTCGGTGAATTTAATATCTTTTTATAAAGTGTGTCACAATTACTATATTTATTGTCAATGCAAGTAGAGGATGAAAAGTTGTACGTGTTGGCTCCTCAAAGGTGTTTATCCAATCAAAATATTTAGAGAGGTTTACAATTTTGATTTACAACATTGATCTGCTACATTCAATAATCCTCTTTGTTTGAATTAAAATTTTATAGCAAGTTCATAGATTCGCAAAATACATTTAATACAGTTATAATTAATAACAGCAGCTATATTGCAGACATTATGTCAAAATGTAAAAATCCACCCAAATCACGTTAAACCCAGGGTTTGCACGAATTTCGTAAGAAACTTTTTTTTATATAAGAGGGGGCAAACGGGCAAGAGGATCACAGGATGGAGAGTGGTGAGGCAACCGCCCATGGACATCCGCAACAACACGTGACAAGAGATGCGTTGCCGGCCTTTAAGGTGGGAGTTGCCAGCAGAAAACCACTCAACGGATTCAATTAGTGGCTCCAGTTGTCCTGAACTGATACGACTTAAGACTGTCGAGAATACAGCATACATCTAAGGGCCTTCATCCCATCCTTTGATGGTATAGCGGATTTTCAATAATCGTCTGGTATTTCAATTCCCATGAGGTGAAACTTCTGCGCGGTTATATTTACTCGTACATAAAAAAATTATAACTATAAGCTTGTTTAGTTAATAATATGTAGAAGGGGTTGGTAATTTAAACGCACTTAAAATAGAAAATCTGTATTTTACTATTTCCACTAATAATAATTATTATAATAAATGACTTAATACTTACAATAATTTGGGCAGCGTTATCCCTTACAATTCACAAAAATTAATGTTCTCTCAATTTTTTTTATTGCGCCCAAACAAAGGGAATTGGCTACCCTCCGGGATAACGACGGGAGGGAGGTGGTGAATGCTCATGCATACAGCCTAAGTCTGCGTTGGTTATGTGGGACTCACGTAAAAACCTAGGTGCCTACCTACTAAATACCACCTAAAGTTGGCTATGGGCAGGGCCCCCTAAGCGTTCATCGAAGGCGACCTTCTCTTGGGGAGAGAGCGGCGCAAGCGGCACTCCCTATGGAGTATCCGCTGAGATTTTCTCTCGAACTAAGCGCTCTGGCACACACTGGATAGGGCACGACCGTCACAGTGATGATGCTACCAGAATAACAATTTGCTATTATAATAGCAAATAGTTATTTCTAAAATTATAGTTATACTAGTTATATAGTTAATACTTACACAGTAAGTAGTTAAATAAATGTTATAATTAATTGGGATGTCTAATCTAATCAATCATATATCGTGAACTTAAACGTGTGAAATAATGTCAAAAATGACAGTTCATAACGTTGGTAGTGCTTGTAAGCACATCAAGCTGACTTACATAAGATAGGATAGTAAAATATATTTAGAATTAAAGAAAAGGTTTAAAAGTAATAATATTATGATAAGCTATTAATAAGCTAAATTTTTAAAAAAATTGTAGAATATAAAAGAATCTGTGTGTACCATTTCCTTGAAATTTATTCGTAAGCTGTGCTCAATGTAATATCAGTCGATATATTATTATTAATGTTATGTCAATAGTATTATTAAGAATGTTATCAATTTATCAATAGTAATAATTGATATAGGTCATTTGTTGGGAAAGCAATAGCCGTCAATATCCCAAACCATTAGTTCTTTTATATTACAAATGAAATACGAGTAGGTACTACTTGTAACATAATTATATGATAAAGTATAACACTCTTATAAACGTTGTGTGTTGCAATAATTATATTACCTATCTATTTATATATATATAAAATAGATTTCCACCTATATATTGACTTCTAAGGCGTAGAGACTTGAAATTTGGTAGAAATCGCCGAGTAGAGGCTCTCACTGGCCTAACACTCGATTGGCAATCCTCCACACAGACAAGAAATCTTCTATTTGTATTAAATGCAGCTAATTTTTTGACTATTTGTTTTGGCATCTCAGTGTGCATCATCTTGTACAGCAGCCCCTCGTGCCATACGTGATCGAAGGCCTTCTCCATATCTGCAGCAGCAGTCGAAGGAATATGTCTGGCTTGTTGTGGCTCACGGCCATCTCGTTCACCATCCGTGTGATTTGCAAGGTGTTGTTCCGCTCTAAAACCAAATTGCTCCTCTCTCGGTTTCGTATATGGTGTCACATGCTTTAGTAAGACTCTCTCGAACAGTTTGGAGAGAGTGGTTAGCAAAGTGATGGGTTTGTAACTTTCCGGTTTACGGGCTTCCTTTCCTGGTTTTAGAAGCATCACCACCTTGGCTATCTGGCTTCTGGAAAATAGCTGGTGCGGAATATGCCACTAACGGATTTTACGAAATTCCATCCGCAAGAGTTTTTTTTTATTTATTATAAACTGAACAACGTCTGTCGGGTCAGCTAGCGATAATTTAAACGGGTTACTTTGAGACGGGTAAGAAAACATTATTATTATTAAGGGAAATGATGAACCTTATCTCCGTTCAGCATGAGAAACAAACAATTAACAAGTTATAGATTTAGGTAATCACTGGATATTTTATGCAACTCGACGTCGCTACCCTCAAGAGGTTAAATAACTCTGATGTCACTTGACATCTTGGGGGTGTCTCAGATGACCCCAGGTGTTTAGCTCGGTGTGTGGCCACACTTAGGAACACCAGGCTGGTGATGAGTGTCATTCTGTCTATTCTGCATCCATGCAAACCCTGTACAAGGTTGCTGACACAGAACAGTTTAAATGTCTTTTACCTGTTCTGTGGTTGCTGACACCTATATTAAAAAGATGCTGCTAAATATAACTTTTCAAGCAATTTGTTATTTTTTAAGGTGATAACCCTCACTTCTGGGATTAATTACACAAATAAAATTTGTAAACAAAATGTATGAACAATGCGGGTCTCGAACCCACGAACACTGTTTAGTTTTGAAAGACATCTCAATAAAATTTCCTAATATGCAAATATTGATCAGGTTATCATTTGTAAAGTAGATCCTGTAGATGAAGTTTATCAACGATACATCACTCGAACGGAAGGCTCAGTGGAAGAGCACTTGCGCGGAACGCGAGATCGTGGGTTCGAGTCCCGCATCGTTCATAAATTTTGCTTACAAATATAATTTGTGTGATAATTATCATATCCGGGAGTTTTATTACATAACCGATCGTATGAGTTCTCCAGCTTGTGAGAAAGTTAATAGTCTATGAAAGGTAGAGAGAGACTCATTCGTCTGTCTGTATCCACTCACCCCCGTCTAATATTTATTATGTAGCTTCTTGGTATGTTGCTTTATGACAAATGCAAACACTTAACAAATAAATAATACTATTGATCTAATAAACGTTGTATTTAAAATGGTAGCTTGAATCAAACCCTTAAAATCGCTACTGAAATCCAACTTGCTTGGTTCGTTTATAAAACTTCTGCGGTATTTGTATGTAGGTACCGCCTTTGTGAATCAACTTCTACAGCGGCCAAGATTGGACCATTTTACTACACTTTGAAACAAGACTACGGGATTACTACTGTACTGTTGTCGGCATTCAATATTAAACAGATTCTCTGATGAAATTTTTACTTTATGTATTTAAAGTTATTTATTATTAAATTCCTTTGTTGTGTTTGTAATTTTTTTGTGGAGAACATTCATAATGTTTTTAAAATTATACAATTTAATAGAACCGCTCTAGATATGAAATATAAATTTACACTTTTTGTTTTTATAGTTGTCACTTGTCATTTTGTATTTAACATCACCTCACTGTTAGACCAGATCGTAATTATCTCTTTGTCCCATTTTTTTCATATATTATAGCTGCAGTGTCATTTCACCACCGTTGTGTTAAAATTATTTAGTTTTGATAAGTGTGGTCATAGCTTAAGGACAGTTCAGATATTGAGATATTTAGTATTTATTTTATTAATAGTAATTGTAACTGTTTTTACATTAGATTTTTGCGTAAAATTTAAATTTTTTATTTTAGACAACCCGACGTTTCAAGACCTTTCCAGATCTCGTTTTCAGGGGGACTGCAGATGAAATATAGTATTAGGTTTATAAAGTGATAACCCTCACTTCTAGGATTAACACACAAATAAAATTGGAAAACAAAATTTTATGAAAGATGCGGGACTCGAACCTACGACCTCTGGTCATCGTTCATAAAATTTTGTTTTCAAATTTTATTTGTAATATTAAATTTTCAGGAAATTAATATTATAAGAAAAATGTTCTAAACAATACGCACGTTACGTTCTAGACAATTCTACCGAAACATATTCGTGTTCATAACGACATAATTCAAAATTTAACATTAGGTAAAAATAGAGACGGATATTAAAGGGTTTGAAAAGAACATTAAACGTTATTTATGACGGCAGTGCTTCAACATAATATGGAAACATTCGTAAATCGTAAACAACAATATCGAACTCAATTGAAACAAACATTGTGTATGTAAATTGAAAACTAACCGCAATATGGAATAATATTGACTTTATTAAGTCATAATTTTATCAAGTGCAATTTATTAACAGATTTATTAATTTTAAACCTTATTTTATTCTTCATAGTGGCCCAATGCAAAGTGTAGGTCTAAATCTGTACTAGCTGATTCCCGCGACGTCGCCTGCGACACTATGAAGCAGCATAAATACTATGCCCGCATCTAGCCTATATTATGTTCCTTGACATTTTGTGAACATTCATGGAAAATTTGAATTAAATATTGTTAATAATATCACTTTTATTATATTTTATCCATCTGTACGTACCTTTTTCAACAAATAAATAATTGAATGATTGATTGAACGCCACTAAAGAAATGAATGTGTCTTTTTCGTGTTACATCCAACCCCTACAACTTTTGTGCCGCAGGCATGAATACCTGGCAGATTGAATATATATTCCTAATTACTGACACTTGTAATATTATATTGGATAATTCACACTATAGCTTTATAAATTATAGCCTATGTTTTATGCTGGTGCTTAAGCTATATTATTGTAAAGTTTCAATAAACTCCATTCAGTAGTTTTTGAGTTAAAGAGCAACAAACATACATCCAGACATTCTTAAAGACTTTCGCATTCATAATATTAGTAGAATTTTTAGATGAAATACTATCAATTACTCTGCCTCAAATTTATCAGATTATTGATCTATTTAGTGAACTTGTCCACTTTTAACCTTGCACTAATTTTATCAATGTTTGCCATTAAAATGCACTCAAAATGTGGACTGGTGTGATCTGGATATCAAATAATATATTAAGTATATTGGAGAATGTACAAAGAACTATCTTCAAGCCTCAACAAGGCTACTGGTAATA
>CATIXQ010000005.1:15278168-15306893 GCA_949711755.1 Leptidea juvernica | reverse complement strand
ACAATGTGTCATAAGATAACATACCGAGAAGTCTCAGCCACTACATAATTGTGAATAATGAATAGTATAAGTAAATTTGAAAGAAACGAAATTTTGTATTTTTTTTATTTTACTAAAACAGGTATTGCAGATTTAAATTTAAAACTATTAAATTTACAATGAATTTTTAGTAAAGTTATACTAATTTATTGAATTATCTGAGACCTGTTAATAAGTGATACTTTATGCTACTGCTAATAACTGGCTTTCAAAATCGTTGCGGCTATTTGAGCAATCCTTACTGAGAAGGTGAGTGACGCCATTCTGCTGAAATTTGACTTCATCAGCAACTTTAGAATTGAATTCCCCACATGGTTAAAAATTGAATTACTTGGAAAAATGGGAGCCTTAAATGGTATACTGATGGATCCAAGTTGGGATCTGACGTTGGCTTTGGAATCTTCGGAGAGTGCCAAATTTGACAAATCTGTCAACTTGGGAAATCTTGCCGCCGTAATCCAGTCGGAGGTATACGCCTTATTAGAATGTGCGGAAACCATCCTAAATAAAGGCTACGTCAAGTGTATTTATATCTGTCGGCTATAGACTACAACAGAACAGTATCAAAGCTTGTAGACAACTGCCGGACTATACTGAATACTCTGGGAGAAATAATAGAGTTAAATCATAGAGTTACACTTCGATGGGTTCCAGGACATGCAGGGATCGAAAGCAATGAATACGCTGACGAACTTGCAATAATTGATGCTAAAAGCACTCAATGTCGCCCTTAACCCTTCAATGGTGTCCCAACCCGGAGTGTTGCTTAACCCATTCCAAATCCCTAATCCAAGCCTTCAACAAGAAGGGCGCATTCTAACCAGAACACTAACGGGGCACTGCATATTAAAGAATCACCTCTCAATCTGAGGTCTTAGAGATTGCAGAGCATGTAGATCCTGTAATAGTGCAGATGAAACCCCGTTACACATTCTTTCTAAAGTCTTTTAATGCGTAAACGTAGGATCTCTTTGGGAAGTTCAATTCTTCAACCACTTGAGATACGTCAGCTCACTGCAAAATATATAATAATTCATGAATAGAATCCATCTTAGCAGTGAGCTATAGTTAACAGTGACAGCAGACCGTAGTAGGGAAACCCATATTTTTATTTATTTTAGTTTGGCTCGTTTAGAAAAATCATTTACGGCATAGTAGCATTATTATATATTTATTTATTATTATTATAGATTATTAAATATTTTTATAGACATTTCATAACGACTCGATGTATGTAGTACTAAATTTGATTGTGGGAGGTTTAATTTATTTATATATCTTTCAGGAAATCGACGGGGCTTATTTTCTTTCATTGTGTAATTGTGTAGATTATTTTTAACAAATTTGCATAAATACAAAAAGACTAAATCAGTCAAAGAGCACTAGATCGTGTCTTGTAACTGTTCATTTTTTTATGAAAATAAGGGACGAGACGAGCAGGACGTTCAGCTGATGGTAATTGATACGCCCTGTCCATTACAATACAGTACCGCTCAGGATTCTTGAAAAACCCAAAAATTCTGAGCGGCACTACAACTGCCCTCGTCACCTTGAGATATATGATGTCAAGTTTCATTTGCCCAGTAATTTCACTAGACGGTACCCTTCAGACCAAAACACAGTAATGCTTTCACATAACACATTCTGGTTCACGGCAGAAATAGGCGCAGTTGTGGTACCCATAATTTATAAATAATATACATGCCTTATAAATAATTTGTTTTTAAACTTTATTCCAGACAAATTAATTAAAAACAAAATTAAATTAGAATAAGAGTCGAAAGCCGCATTAAAAATGAAAAGATCAATTAACGTAGCTGTAAAATGGCTTTGATCTCAACAAAAGGCCTTCCGGAGTTCGGACAGGTCTCCATCTTAAATTCACCGAACGTTAAACAGATTATCCACTTTTATTCGCCAGACATATTAAACGGAACGTACCCATTTTTGATTCTCTTTGCTTTGAATATTTCAGTAGCTTCAGTGAGACTATTTATAGATACTGAACAGTCTCTACAGAATAATTCTGGCTACAGAAGAAGATTACAATTAAATTAAGAATATTATACTTTTTATGTTTAATATATTTTCTTACTTAATTAAAATAACTCAGTGGTTATGAAATTTTCTATAATTGTTTTTGCCAAATAGGAAATTAGAATAATCTCGTAATCATAACATAATTGGTGTCCCAAGCCTGTCTGCCAACCTTTACAACTTCAAAAGCAAATTTAAAAAAAAATGTACAAAATTAGTAATTTGGTATTAATTACTTAGTATTAATCCTAGAAGTGAGGTTTATCACTTTAAAACCATAACAAATTGTTTAGATTCACAAGAGTGACATCTCAAATCAATTTCCTAATATGCATATATTGGGGTCGAGCAGGTTATCAACTGTAAAGTAGATCCTGTAGATGAAGCCACAACCTGAGAGTTGAACAAAGCATATAAGATTTTATACCGATACGTCACTCGAACGGTTAGCTCAGTTGGTTAGAGCACCGGCACGGAACACCGGAGGTCGTGGGTTCACGCATCGTTCATAAAATTTTGTTTTTAAAAATTTTATTTATGAATTTGGTATTCACAAATCTAATTATACTTTCGCATTATTTATAAAGTTTTCCTTAACTAAATAAGATCGTTGGATGTAATTACGCATACATTTTTTGAGAACAAGAGATGATTAAATACTTTTTCTATTTTTTATTGCCTTTCAAATCAGCCATACATAGCGATTGTTACACATTGTTAGTAGTGCATAGTAAGTATAAATAGATCACACTAATTACACGGTTCAAGTGGTTTGTTTGTCCGTGTGTGACTGCGGCTTTGTAACACACGATTGTAAATTAGTGTCCTGATTGGATCCCTTCTCATTTATTACAAACTTTGTTGTTCCTTTTACTCTTTAGAACAAAACTCTAGATTCTTGATTTACTGCTATACATTATATACTATATTTTAATATCTTGCCAATCGTTGTGATTACTATACTATTATGATTATTTTTATCTATGTAAATCGCTAACTTCTTATTTTTCTTCAACACAAGATTATAAGCAGAAAACCAATCTTAAGTTTTTATTATAATATTATATTCATTAAAATAAATAAGACAAAGAAATACAAGCAAATCATGCTTCAAAATATCTAACCCATTACATTTAAAAGAAAACTTCGTATGAATTCAAGATTAGTTTAATATTGTACTTCACCATCTTTATCCATTCATATACTAATACTACGTCAGATGTCACCAGTGGGAGGCTCCTTTGCACAGGATGCTGGCTAGATTATGGCTACCACAACGGCGCCTATTTCTGCCGTGAAACGGTAATGTGTAAGCATTACTGTGTTTCGGTCTGAAGGGCACCGTAGCTAGTGAAATTACTGGGCAAATGAGCCTTAACATCTTATGTTTCAAGGTGACGTGCGCAGTTGTACTGCCGCTCAGAATTTTTGGGGTTTTTCAAGAATCCTGAGCGGCACTGCATTCTTATGAGCAGGGCGCATCAATAACCATCAGCTGAACGTCCTGCTCGTCCTTATTTCATAAAAAAAAGATTATTTCTTATTACTTAACTGATGTTATTTATTACATTAATATCATACAATAATTATAGCAACAGCATCAACAAGAGCAAAATATAATATTTCATTCTCCTTAGCGTATTAAATATGGTATAATGTCTACATCAATTTTAATACAAGTGACAAAAAGCTTCTCGCTGTTTTTTTCTATATACTCGTTTTTTATATCTTGGATCCGTATTCCAACAGATGTTATAGATTGAAAGCGTGTGTTAATTAAGGCTGCTATCCCAAGAAATCGCCAAAATAGCGCATAGTTGAAACCATTTCTCGACGGTTTATATAAAGCTGTCTATAACCAAGCTGGTTATAGACAGTCTCTCAAAGAAAAATTTAAAGAAATAAATATTATGACTGTTCATTGTCAGTACATTTATGAAAATTCAATATACGTTCACAAAAATCGTCCTTTTTGCTATCAATTGTGATTTTCATTATTATAACATTGGAAATAAGGGATTGCTTGTAACTAATTTTAAGGGTATATGTATACACTTTTATAAAAAAGTCCAAGCCACTGTTTAGGCATTATCTATAAAAAAAATTAAATGTGTTATTAAAAAATGGCTCTGTCGTAAATCCTATTACTCCAGCTACGTATCTAAGTGATCGGAGAGCCTGGGACTAGATTATGATTATTTTATAGCAATTGCAATAACACTACAATATTGTATAATAATATGTTTACTAAAAGAGCGCAAAAAAAGAATGTTGAGAAAGTTTTTTGCGCCGCTTCTTCTCTCTCAGACCGCCATTTGTTTCCGAAGCGGTAGTAGTATCTAGTATTTAATATTCAGTACTTCAAAAAGATAAACAATTCCTTTAGCACACGTGGATGTTTCAAGATGAAATTAAAAACAAATAACTCTTGAAGCCGAGACAAAGTCAAACTTCAATCAACCCAATCAAGCCATCATCATTATCAGAAGGAAAACGTCCACTGCTGGACAAAGGCCTCCCCCAAATATTTACAAGTCGTTCGGTCCTGCGCTGCCCTTATCCAGCGTTTTCGGCGATCTTGACCAGATCGTCAGTCCATCTTGTTGGGGGCTTACCAACACTGCGTCTTCGGGCACGTGGTCGCCATTTGAAGACTTTACGGCCCCAACGGCCATCTGTCCGTCGAACTAATTGCCCTGCCCACTGCCACTTCAGTTTCGCAATCATTTGGACTATGTTGGTAACTTTGGTTCTCCTACGGATCTCTTCATTTCTGATTCGATCTCGCAGAGAAACTCCGAGCATAGCCCTCTGCCTCTGAGCGACTATGAGCATTTTTTCAGTACGTTTCTATTTTTACAGACTGTGCGAAAAAAATCACCTTTTACAGTTGGAGCCATGCTGTTCATTCAATCTTGGTATAAATTATACGAAAATTTATTATTTGTACACCAATACTATTTATGTAACATGACATAGTTTTATTAGTTTTGTAAAGAAAATTGTACGATGATTGTAATGAATTAAAAATGCTTCTAATTCCGAATTAAATCTGTGGCGATCTTGTGCGAGAGAGGTAACCTATCTCCGCTTGATTCTACTGGGCCCTTAGCTCGGTTCAAAGCAATGCACCTATGTAATTTAATAATAGACATTAATTAGACGTTTAAAAAATAAAAATATTATTCATTTTCGTACAAGAAAGTAAAATGGAAACATAAACTTTTTTGCACACTATACATAATATCGATATTTGCGACACACAGCTATACTATAGATAGAATATTACACAGCAATACTATTCTATAATTATTAAACCTCAATATTAAATAGCCCTACAGATATTATAGATGATTTCCGCTTATAATAAACCATCCATCGATAACCAAAGTATCGATAGTTCGACAACAGCAGCCCCTACGTACGACGCGACGATGGCCCGGTAGCAGATTGCAGAGCAGCGTGGCCGTGCTTCCAGTTCCGCGAAACATTATATTGAGAGCGCGGTAGGTGCGGGGACAACGCCTTGCTCCGCCCAGACACTCAAGGCCGTTGGTAGATACAGCACCCTTAACATTTGTCTTTCAAGCACAGTTGTGAGAATAGAGACAACAATATACGTGATCTTGAATTGCGTTTTGACACGTCTTCTTAGAATACCGACCTTACTTTAATGTGTACTTCATATTTATTGGTGTATGCAACTTCAATTGGCAATCATAAATAGCTAATATCGATTCTAGAATAGTTGATTTATGAATTGTATCCTAATTACTGCAATAAGGATGCCGGGTTCGATAGTTGCAAACGTTGGTATGATGATCATAAATTTTATAGATTTTCATAAATTGGATCTCTAAATATAGGTTGGTAGGTCTAGATACGAGTCGAAACATTTTCGTTTTATTATATATGAAAATTCAAGCATTTTTTCAGTTTTAATTACACTTGATTATAGTAGGCATATAAATATTTTGTTTGATAACTTTCTGCCATCTTACAGGTAGTTGAAATGATCGCATTACTGTGGAAATTACATGAAATTACATGATAAAATATTACATGTAGTTTTCCTCTCATGATGTTAAACTGACACTGGAAAAACTATTTTGCAGAGATCGAAACAGCTAGAAATCTGAAGGTGCAAGGTCAGAGAAGTCCTTTTTATAGTTTAGCCAAAGATAGTTATTACAAGGTATATGCGAAAGACTTTTCCTCCAACCAATCATATCGTTGTGTGGCAGACAGAGTACAGGCAATGCCTAGTATGATTATATTATACTTATGAACCCTACATTTTAAACATAATCTTTTACTCTCTTGTATCACAGAAATTCATGGGCGGCAGTTCTCACTTCCCATCAGGAGAGATACTTGATCATTCCTCCTCCTTCATCCTCCAGATATAAGAATAGTATTTGTCGGTATCCATTCTTTCAGTCTGGACTAAGCTTGAATAAAGTCACTACTACTAGTTTCATTTTCAAATACCTCGAGCAAGACATCCGATAAAATGTCATTGCATGCGGCGGCGTCGTGTGCCGAGTCATTTCCCTCCCTCAAATGTGTACAAAGGGAAAGATTGCTGGTCCATGCACCACATCGTGAACGGGTGCTGCATGTGGTGAAAAAAACCTTAACTTTATCTTATCTTTAGGATGATGATGAATGAAGAATTTGTGTTGAAAATGAAATGTATTAAACAGATTTCAATAAATATTACAAAAACAAACAGTCTCCATTTATATTTCCACTATAACATTATTATTGTAGTCGTTTTTTCTAAGCTTAGTAGAAATTATTTAAATACCTACATACGAACAAATATTAGTTGTAACGTTCACATAAACAAAAAACATAGTAAGTATAGTAGTGTCATTAAAAAAAAAACAAAGCTACATTAAATCCGGCTAACCTTCTACAAATAATAAACTGGGTTTTCACTTGGGCAACATCAATCAATAAGGCACATTGAAGTACTCAGTTTGCCGAGATACAAACTTTTGAACCCGTAGAGATACAACAGAAAACAATTGTAGAGCGTTGGGAATTAACTCCAACAAATAACACAAAAATGTGGCCCAATTCTTCTTTATTTATTATTATATTCACAGTCAATGACATTTTCACATAATATTTAATATTCAGTACTTCAAAAAGAATAACAATTCCTTTAGCACGCGTGGCTGTTTCAAGATGAAATTAACATCAAATAACTCTTGAAGCCGAGACAAAATTAAACTTCAATCAACCCTATCAAGCCATCATCATTATCATCATCAGCCGGAAGACGTCCACTGCTGGACAAAGGCCTCCCCTATAGATTTCCACGACGATCGGTCCTGCGCTGCCCTCGTCTAATGTGGCGATCTTGATCAGAACGTCGGTCCATCTTGTGGGGAGCCTACTAATCAAGTCATAGCTGATCGGATTGTTCTGCGTTGCGTAGAGATGTGGTATGTATGTGCATCTGCGAAAGAGTCGATAAGGTTTTACATTACGTGAAAACACATAATAGGTGAGTTTCATGTATCAAAATAAAATGATAACAGTATTTTAATTATAGTGTTTTACCATAACACGAATTCAATACTAATATGTTATAAAAATTTGAGTATTATTTTATTATCTGTATATCACGTGATCAAAAACGCCGACCACCATTTTGTGACGTCACTATAGCAGAAACAATTTGACTTTAGCAATACACGGACGATACGGACTGTGTAAAGAAATTTTTAGAAAAATCAATAATTTCATTTGACATTTGAGTATCTTACTTTATGTTATTATGACGTCACGGCGTCATGGCGGTTTCCTTTTTGGGGCGACTATCAAAAGTTTAAATTTAAAACAATTTTTCTTAGCATACAGTGCAATTATTTTGAGGAATTAAAAATACCATTTGACTATCGAATCTTTACCATCATTTTAGAATATATTTAAAACAAACATCCACGAATAGCCTATTTCGCCCGCATCAAGTCGATGTCTGTCATTCACTCAATTCGGTTCTCCACTCAAATTCAAATTCAAATTCAAAAACACTTTATTTATGTAGGTCACAAAAATGACACTTATGAATGGCAAAAAAAATATATAAATATTGTTTCTTATTGAATTTACCGCTACTTCACAAAGGGTTGAGCTAATGAGAAGAAGTAGCAAGAAACTCAATGCCACTCTTTTAAGTCAAGATTTACATTTTAGTTGTTTTACAAATCATTTCAATTACAGTATATGCAAAGTGACGCAACAAAACTACTCAAAAGTCAAAAACTGAAAGGCTTACATGAGTAAGTCAAAAATAGAAAAAAAAGTAAATTAATACTTATAAACACAAGAGTTATTGAGTATAGTAGATGCATCAATCCACACATACCGTAAATAAATAGAGGCATTATGTGAGCATTTCAGCTTGAGCTTCCTTGTACGGTGTTTCCGGGACGATACGACATATGTACCTTCGAAAATAGCGCGTACACCTTCCTTAAAGGCAGGCAATGCAAAGAATGTGGGCGGCGGTGATTACTTAACACCAGGTGACCCGTAGGCTCGTTTGTCCTCCTTTTCCATAAAAAAGCATCATTCATTAAGGCTTGCTCCGAATTGACGACCGGTATTTCTTGACTTTTGATATTACATATTTCTATGGGTTGGTTTTACACATTACATCGTTTGAGCCTATTGCCCGTTTGCCCCGTCTAGTACAAAAAAAAGTTAACCTATAATTTTTGCTTAATATTATACTTCGGTAGCAAGTACTTAGTAAATAACGGCTATGGGTTCTGTCCAGTAGCCAAGAATTATGCAGTTCTGGGAAAATTACACAAATAAAATTTGAAAACAAAATTTAAGAACGATGCGAGACTCAAATCCACGTCCTCTTGCGTTCCCTGCGAGCGTTCTTCTACTGAGCCAACCTTTCGAGTGACTTACCGTTAATAAATCTTGATATGTTTTGTTCAAGTCTCAGGTTGTGGCTTCATCTACAAGATCTTTTTTACAGTTGATAACCTGCACAACCCCATATTTGCATATTAGGAAATTGAGTTAAGATGTCGTTCTTTAAAATCTAAGCAATTAGTTATTTATTTAAAAATTTTACAAGAATTACGCCGTAATTCTTGCACATTATTTCGGTCTGAAGGGCGTAATAGCTGAAAATACCTGGGAAGCTGAGAGGGATATTCTGAATATAACTGCGGCTCAGAATTTCAATTTCAATCAAGAATGAGTGGCACTGCATTTTAATGGGCAAGACGAATAGGTATCTTACCATTAAATGAAGGACATGTCACTTATTCTCATAAAAAAGAACAATCCATCCCGCAAACTAAAACAAGACCTGCTGTCTAGAAATTTGTTTTCAATTTCATGCTAAAATATGAAGTAGTGTTCGTAGTAAATATGTTAATAATAAACGAGAGTACAGAACACCTGATTGTAACCGAATACCTCCGCCAATACTTTCTTGCAAAACCAGATGCGACATACATGAAGCATATGGCCTCAAGTAAATAGAACATCTTCTTCACTAGCGTTGATTTACGCCGGTTTAGCAAGAGATGTATGTAGAGATGTCAACATCACAGCCGCGAACAAATCTTCAATCGATCTACCTTTTCGTCTTCCGGTACGTGGTCACCATTTGAGGACTTTGCTGCCCCAACGGCTATTTGACCCTCGAGCTATGTGCCCTGCCGCCATTACATTTTCGCAATGGGCTATGTGGGTCATAGTCAAAATATTTATTTTCATAAACATGTTAGATTGATGTAACATAAATATTATAAAGTACATGGTTTTAACGTGCAAATTTTATAAAATATATTATGCATGCATAATGTAAAATTTTTAGTACGCATATTATAAAATATATAAATACATATATGGTGATTATGGTTCTCCTATGGATCTCTTCATTTCTGATTCGATCTCGCAGGGAGACGAGCATAGCCCTCTCCATTTCTCTCTGAGTGACCTCTCTGTCATCAAGCCCATAGTTAGCGACAACGTATGCGTACCGTAAGTAATTACTGGCAACACACACTGGTTGAAGACCTTCCTCTTCAGATACTGTGGTATTTGGGACGAGAAGATTTTACGGGGCTTCCCGAACGACATGTGACTTTTTAATACCTATTTATTAAAAAATCACTAACCCATGAAATTTTTACACATACACATAGAAAACAGAATTAAATAACATTCAGAAATATCTACTATTTAATTACTTGGCCCATGGGGTCCAGAGGTGCGGAGAATGTTCAAAATACTGTCTTCGCGCCTCAATAAGGCTACTGGAAACCTAAGCACTGGCAGCTATTTCGGTCAACGAATCAGGTTAGCTATCCAATACGGAAATGCTGCCAGTATTCTTGGTACGCTTCCACATAATGAGTTTTAATTTTATGTAGTCATAGTATTGGAAATATAGTTATGAGATATTTTGTTTTGTTTGAATAAAAAAGAAATTTAATGACTTCCTAATATGAAAATTATTTATAAGTAGGCAGATTGAAACAAAATTATTATATTATCTAATGTAAAACAGTACATAGGTACATAGCACCATTCTTATAAGACTCAATGATCACACATAATCAAATTGAACCCAATAAAGTTAGAACGCATTTTATTTGAAAATTCCTAAGACGATAATGCTCCGAAAACGTTTCCTAAATTTACACATATTGTGGCCGTGATTCAATGTTTGCATGATCGGAATTCTTTATTTACTATTTCAGAGAAATCCATGTATTCTTGATTTATTATAGTGTTTAAATGTTCAATTCAATTTGAATGTATTAATATCTGATTAATTGCTAATTTTAATATTATTTATTTAATTATTCTATTTATATTGATTGTAATTATATTATATAAACTTGTATGTACTATTATTATTACAAGATTTGCTAAAATCCACTTACAGCTAATCTTATTCTTATATATATATATATAATTCTTGTGTGCGTGTGTATGTCACTGAACTACCTCCTAAACGGCTGGACCGATTTTGATGATATTTTTGTGTGTTCCAGTGAATTTGAGATTGGTGTGTGTCTTCAGGTGGATTCGAAAATGGTTTGGATTCACAATTAAACTACCTCCTAAACGGCTGGACTGATTTTGATGATATTTTTGTTTGTTTCAGTGAATTTGAGATTGGTTTAGATTCTCAATTCCGCCCATATAATATAATTCTCCTGCTCATGTGTATGTTAGTGAACTGCTCCTAACGGCTGGACCGATTTTTCAAATTTAAAACATGTGTACAGGACAACGTCTGTTGGGTCCACTAGTAATATATAATTTCCACGGGGAGAATATGACAAGACTTATGCATTTCTTGTACTCGAAATCAGCGGCGTGTCCTCATAATGTACTATCGATAGATATCTATGGCAATACTTACTCTTCCTCTGAGCGACCAAAGGAAAGCAAATTTATTTAGTGACCACCCCTAGCCGGGTTTTTACAGCTAAATCACAGAATTACTGAAAATTCAATGCCAGACGAGGGCATTCTTGGATTCCTGTTACTACCTGTCGCCACCCATCAAAAGTGTCTCACGACGGGAAATAAGAAACTTCTAAAGCCTAACAAATCACCTGGATACGATTTTATAACCGGTAGTCTCTTGAAAGAGCCAGGCCAATTAGTCTACTGCCAACTTTGTCGCAGCTATTTGATAAAGTGCTATTGGCGAGGTTAAAACCCATCCTTACACCAGTAATCCCTAATCACCAGTTTGGATTCCGTGAGAGTGTGACAATAGAACTAGCTCATAGAACTGTGAATACTATCTTTCGAGCATTAGAAAATAAATGTTATTGCATAGCGGCGTTTCTGGTTATCAGTCCGGCATTCGATAAGATGTGTGTGCACGGTGGTCTCCTCTTTAAGCTCAAAACATAGCTTCTATTGAAATCCTACGTAACAGACAGATGCTTTGAAGTAAAAGTCCATGATGCTGTTTTTGCACTGTGTAAAATATAATCTGGAACACCGCAAGGATCCGTGCTTGGACCTATGCTGCACATCATAATACACCACCAGCAGACTTACCAACAATACTGACAACACAGTAATGGGAACATTTACGGAAGACACAGCTACAATAGCAACCCATAGGAATAATTCATTGCCAGTCACCATCTGTAAGAAAATCTTGAACTCATGTCAAAATGGTATCAAAAGTTGAGAATCAAAACCAATGCAGAAAAGTCTATACAGGTTAACTTCACGCTTAGGAGGTCAAACTGTGCGCCTAAAACCCTAAACGCCAAGATCATCCCACAGATAGAAGAAGCAAAATACCTGGGACTGTACTTAGACCGTAGATTGACATGGCAGAAGCATATTTGGACCAAGAGAATACAGCTGGACTCTAAAGTCAGATAGATGAACTGGGTCCTAGGGAAACAGTCAAGACTAACTCCAAGTTAAGCAAACTATGTGTATATAAAGGCATACTCAACCCGGCATGGAGTGCAGCTCTTTGGCACAGAGGCTGAAACAAACATAAAAATAATGAAGCGTTTTCAATACAAAGTAATCAGAATGATTATAAGATACCTTGGTATATAAGCAATAGACATATCTACCAAGATCTAGGATTCCCTACAGTAAGTGAAGAAATAAAAATTCATATCCAAAGATATTTGGAAAGGATTTCGAATCACCTGGCCTCGGCCGACTCGATCATTGCAACTGTGTTCAGTACACCTGACTAAGGAGACTTAGTGTGACTAGCTTGCAAACACGTTTTGAATAAAACAACCAATAATTGAGGCACGTGGCCAATGGATCACTCTCAACTATAAGATAAAATCCAAGCGCAAGCTGAATGAAGTGTTGCCCATTGTTGGAAATTATCAACGGATCGCAACAAGGGCAATAAAGAGAGAAGAGAAAAAAAAAGAATACTTCCTCTGATGAAAACCATTGAAGATCGGAGTGGCCACGTGCTATTAGAACTACAAAGGCTGACAATGATGCTTAAAGCTAAAATTAAACCATGTATGGAAAAAAATGAAACATAAGTTGATCAAATCCAAAAAAATGCTAAATGTAGAATAAATGAGACTAAAAAATATCCTTTCGAAAATTTTTAAAACTTTCGATTGCCATTCGGTGCGTAATGAAACGCGTAGAACCATTTAATTTAATTTGCATAAATTTTAACAAGTTGATTTCTATCCTTATTCTTAAAGAAATATAAATTTTTTTCAAATTATGGATTTATTAAAATTGGACTTTGTTTTTCTCTTTCAAATATACAATAAGTGGTTCAATACGTAGTAAGTAGTTACAAAACGTGCAGGTTTTACAGATAAAGCATATTCAAATAATGGTGACAGTGAAATGATAACCAGGATAAGAAATGTTATGATATATCTAACAACCCATTTTGAAAAAAGTAGTATTAAGGACAAACGTTAATTTTGGTTGCTTTAATTATTGGTATAATAAAATAAAACAAATGTGTGTTTTGAAATTATCATCTATTTTGTTGGCAATCCGGCAATCCGTTCATTAGTTTAGGAGTCCATCGCGGATAAACAACGTGACACGTAATTTATATTAAGATTATCACCACATACATTTACAAATATGACAAAACGAGATAAATCAATGGATAATAGTTAAGTACTACTAAATGTATTTTGCATCAAGTAGGTATTTGATATGTTTACTGACAGAGACCATCCTCATGCCTGATTACCCCGCTTACAAACATAAAGTACTTGGGATTTCTTTGGTTTTGCATGACCAGGACTATGCACCGTGTGACCAGGTGATCTAGTACTGAAATTAATTAGTTATCAGTCATGTTACAACATTTTTGGGTATACCTAAATATTATCAATTACTAGCAGCTGCTGATTTATTTAATTTTCTAATTATTCTTCAATAATAAATAAATAATTTTATATGGTTATCCATGAAATTGGGTTTTGTTTAGATACATATCAAACGAACGAAAACAAACATATCTAGACGGTTATGTAAATGCGAACTATAAATAAAATAACTTCATTTCGGGTAACTTTGAATTGCGGTTGAACTTTTAACAAAGTTGTGAAAAACATAAAAATATTTATTAATTTATAACATGGATACGGCGATCCGTTTTACGTAGTTACGATATTTCAACAGCAAAATGTCTCCATGTAAAAATTAATAGTTGTTTTTCACAGCTATTATATTAAAGACAAACTGCAATTTAAAGTTACCTAAAATGACGTTAATTAATAATAAATATAGTAGCAAATTAATCGAATACCCAATAAATAATCTTCAAGTCAAATAACATGAAATATTTGCAAACGTAACTATATTTACTCTGATAGCACAGTCGGAGGAGTTAAGTGGAAAACTTGAGCTGTGGAATTAAAAATTCAGTCTACTTCGGACTGAAGCGGGAAAACTAATATATCTGTTTATAAAGGAAATACTTCAACTGGTTCTTTAACTATTACACTTTACCGTACCTTTCCTGACTTTCTTTGCTATTAAAACTTATTGTTGCAGGTAAGTAAGATATCGAACAATATAATTGTTGGGGCAACTCTAAATTGTCTCTGAATTAAAAAAAAATGGCGTGCGTACAAAGTACAGATGTCAGAAGTGAAACTTCTTTGGAAAACTAATTTTTAATTGTCGTTCATATCAATTATCCTAATCTGTTCTCTAAACCAAATATTTTTTGACAATTTTAGAAATTTTTATTCTACTTACTCGCGGCCGTGCGCTAAGCCTGCACGATACAAAGCTAGTGGGGAAGATGTTCTACGTTTTCGCGGCCGCGCGCTGAACCTGTACGATATAACTCTAGTAGGGAAGTTGTTCTACTTACTAGCGGTGCCATGTGCTTCATGCTACGTTTCCCCCCTACTCACTCTATCTCAATCACCCTCTCCCTCTTCTTGGATAAAAACGTCCCACATTTTCGTGACACTTTATTGGCACATATAGACACTGGATTTAAAAAAATGAACCCAAATTCGTTCTCTGCACCCTCGAGAACTTCAGATTCGATATCCATTTTGTAGAAATCATAAATTTGGGCGGCGGCCATCTTGGATTTCAAAAATGATCCCAAATTCGTTCTCTGCACCCTCGAAAACCTCAGATACAATAGCCATATTGTTGAAATCATAATTTTTCGCTGCGGCTATCTTGGATTTATAAAATGATCTGAAATTCGTTATCTGCACCCTCTAGAACCTCGGATATCCATATTGTTGAAATCATGAATTTGCACGGCAGCCATCTTCGATTTAAAAAAAAACCTGCATGATACAAGGCTAGTAGGGAAGCCCGAGAGTAAGAAATACTCTTCATCAATCGGTGTCAATCGCTCTCTGCCATGTACAAAAACCTCCTCCTCTTCTTGAACAAAAACGTCTCAAATTTCCGTGACGCTTCCGTTTCCGTTTCATTTGTAAAAAATTTACCCTCATGCGCCTAAAGAATTTTCACTTCAAAACTCTCGCCTTCGGCTCGTTTCATAAACCGACACTCGAGTTTAATGTCTTTCATTATTTACAGTCACATAAACTAATAGTTTTTATTTAAATATCTTATCGTTCTTTCTAAGAATATTTTTGTAATTTTCACGCAGATTAAAAAATTATATTCGTAATACTTATTTATGTAACTGTACACAACAGTAGAGGTTTTAAAACACGAAAATGGTTTTATGATAATAGTATCACATGAGTGTTTTAATACCTAATTATCAACAGTTGCATACAAGACTTTATCTACACCCATTATATGAATCCTCTATAAAAGATTCTGAAATAGTTAGCCTACTGCTAACATTAAAAAAGCCAGTCCTAGTAACCATTATAATATCATCCAAATGAGTGTTATTATCAAAAC
Source organism: Leptidea juvernica (assembly GCA_949711755.1). NCBI lineage: Eukaryota > Metazoa > Arthropoda > Insecta > Lepidoptera > Pieridae > Leptidea > Leptidea juvernica. Next base: position 15,290,918 of record CATIXQ010000005.1, on the reverse strand, counting down.
GGATGATATAATGTTGTAGTGAATTTCATTACAACACTCGTTTGGATGATGTAATGGTTTTTAGGACATCTTTTAAGAAAGAAGGGAAGGATTCTAGATATAAACGTATTCATATGTACATAATATAATGTAATAATATCATAATATTATAAATACAAACATACTTCCTCAGTTTTATAAAGAGCATTATATAAAATGTTTAGTTAGAAATTTAAATATGTGTAAAGATAATTTGGTGTAACATCGTGGTCTAATTATTCATTAATTAAACAACACCGTTCTCGCAATACTATTCCAGTTTGTAGAGCTCTACATCCCAGTGCAGGGATAATAGTACACTTGTTGACTGTTTCATTGTATTACGTTACCCAATTAAAACATGATCACTAGATTGATGTAGCTGTATTATTTTCTCTGTTGTAACTTTAGTACGCTTTTAATGATGACTTAAATAATACTACTGCTAAATAAATATATTTATGCCTAATAGTGTAATTGTTATTTTTATTTACTTTTAAAACATGAGATAATATATTTTTCAGAAGAAATGAGCGTACGGGTCACATGATGGAATGTCATCCCCAGCCATCCGTCAGCCTACATTTTCATGCAACACCAGAGGAATCACTGGAGTGTTTCCCGCCTATTAGGTAGCTTATGTATGCGCTTTCTTTGAAGGTACCCACATCGTATCGTCGTGGGAACACAGCAGAAGGAGATTCATTATAAAGTTTGATAGAGCGTGGCAGAGAGTTTGAAAATCACACTGTGAAGGAATTTTATATTATATTATGGCCTATGTGTTATTCTGATGTATTAGCTATATTATTGTAAAGTTTCATTAAAATCTATTTAGTACTTTTTTAAAGAGCAACAAACATACATCCAGACATCCATACTTTCTTACAAACCTTCGCATTTATAATATTAGTCTACATATTGCATTAAACCTTTGTGTCAATCCAGTATCAGTTTCGTGCATACCATATTGTATCAAAAGTTTGGTAGTGCGTGTCAGACAGTTTGTAAATCGCACTGTGAAGTAACGCCACATATCCAGATAATGATGATGATAATTAAGTTAGTGGCTTGTTGGGCTAAGGTGGAATTGGGCAGCAGGGATGAGGTCAAAGAGTCCTTCGGAACAGTGCACGTGATAAATGCTGTAGAAGTTACTACAAAGCGACGTCTACACGCAACGCTAAGGAGCCGTCAACACAGTAACAGATCCTTGACTTATAAGGCAGCTCTACGTTGCATTAGCTCAAATAGTTCCAGCTGAAACTGTGGTGAACCAGACCAGAGATGAGACCAATGCTCCGTATTTTGGTTGGGGCTGCGCCATATGCATGAGAGCGTATAATGTGTGCCAGATTGAAGCAGTGACTCGCTTTGTTTAAGAACAACTGTTTCTTCTAGGCTAAATTAGCTTTGCCTTCCACGTGATCGCGGGATTGGCAATAGCTAAATATTTTAAAACTCAATAGTCCTTTGCTATAGTTTTGGAAGAGCGATAATACGACATCTCTTCAAGATAAGACTAACACATTTTTTTTTTATGGAATAGGAGGACAAACGAGCGTACAGGTCACTTGTTGTTAAGTGATCACCGCCGCCCACAATCTCTTGCAACACCAGAGGAATCACAGGAGCGTTGCCGGCCTTTAAGGAAGGTGTACGCGCTTTTTTTGAAGGTACCCATGTCGTATCGTCCCGGAAAACCGCACAAGGAAGCTCATTCCACAGCTTTGTAGTACGTGGAAGAAAGCTCCTTGAAAACCGCACTGTGGAGGACCACCACACATCCAGATGGTGAGGATGATATCCTAACTTGTGGCGTGTCGTGCGAAGGTGGAATTCGGCGGCAGGAATCAGGTTAAACAGCTCTTCGGAACACTCCCCGTGATAAATGCGGTAGAAGACGCACAATGAAGCGACGTCTCTACGCAACGCCAAGTGATCCAGCCGTTCACAGAGCACTGTGTCCCCGACAATTCGAGCTGCTCTGCGTTGCACGCGGTCAAATGGATCGAGCTGATACTGGGGTGCGCCAGACCAGAGATGACAGCAATACTCCATGTGCGGCCGGACCTGCGCTTTGTAGAGCGCTAGTATGTGGGCCGGCTTGAAGTATTGCCGTGCTCTATTAATGACGCCCAGTTTCTTTGAAGCCAATTTGGCTTTGCCTTCCAGATGAACACGAAATTGGCAATCGCTCGAGATTTCGAGACCCAGTATTCCGATACTAGGCATGCGCATTAAAATCAATTTGTAACGCAAAGACCCAGCAGTATCTGTCTGTAAACTCAATTACATTTGGTAAACTCAAAAACAGTCCACGTGCTGATAAACCGGTACTCGGCTGTTTAATTGTACGAATTGTATCCCTGATTAATTGTATTTTCTTTTTAATTAACTTTTTTTAATCGGGAATTGAAATCGATTGAAGTTTATAAAGCACTGTAGTCTACAAAATAGAAAAATAATTTTTCACTGCCACCACATATTATAAAACAAAATCGCTTCCCACTGTCTGCCCCTATGTATACTTAGATCTCTAAAACTACGCAAAGGTTTTTGATGCAGTTTATTTTTGTAAGAAAAGTGATTCAAGAGGAAGGTATATGTATAATACACGCGAAATATTATAGTAAAAAACACATTTTTTGCGCTTACATTGCAAACGCCGGCTGAACCCTACGACATAGATCAAAATAATGTACTACAGTACCTACCAACACTGCGTCTTCTGGTACGTGGTCCCCATTCGAGGACTATATTGCTATTGCGTTTTTAAATACAAAATCTATCCAAAAATATTTCTGCACATATTCTAGAAAGTGATTTAATAAAATATGAATGAATGAACTAGACCTATATAATATTACTATAGTACGTTATGATTCTCATTGACGATATATCTCAATTCTGTCCGTATTTGCGAAGTTATTCGAAGAATTGCTCTCGCTTCATCATCCGTAACTGTAAAAAATTCCGCAATCCAACAACTAAAATAACCCTGTATAATGCTTATGTGCGCAGTAATCTAGAATACTGTAGCATCGTTTGGTCTCCTCAATACAACATTCACCAATTAAGAGTTGAACGCATTCAAAAACGGTTCTTATGGCACCTTGCTTTTTCTTGTGGGGTACATAAGCAATTGCCATCGTACTGCGATAAGTTGAGACACTTTAACTTGAAAAGTCTTTCTGTTCGACGACAAATGCTAGATCAGTCCATCACTCGTGCACTCCATCAGCTTACGAGTTCCCCGCCGAGTACCAAGGCGTGCGCAGGTCGGAGCTGGCCTGTTCCATCAGCCATTTGCCAAAACTAACCTTAAGCAATTTTCTCCCATACCACGTCTATCAAGAACTTATAACTCCATCTGTGGTGAAGTAGATATTTTTAAAGATTCTTTACCTGCTTTTAAAAAAAATATTACGAGATTGTTAGGCGCCAAAATATGATAAATATTCTGCTTCTTCTTTTTTTTCCTTCTTTTCAAATTCATATCTTGATTTTATAATTTTTGCTTTATTTTATATAATTGTTTTCTTGGTGTCACGGAAGCAAAGACTGTGCATGTTGTGACACCTTAATTTGTTGTACATTCAACTCATTATTTGATAATATTTGATATATTTTAAGCATATTAGAATGTAACAACTACTGGTTGTCCTATAAATAAATAAATAAATAAATAAATTCCTATTGCATAATATTCCTCGTACTTTTAAGCATCTTTGTATGCAAACCCATTACAACGAGTGCCTTAATTTATACAAAAATGTTTCAAACGCCGAGTTCCTAAAATGTTAATACGTATTTTATAACTTCAATGTGGTAATGCCATAAAAACATACGGTAGGTATACTTTGATCATATCGTGTGCAATTTCGCGAAATTGATTGTAAGTTTTCACAAGGGTGGCATGCAATAAGGAGGCGAGGTTCTACTTTTTTTCGTATAACGAAACAATGATTTCACTTTATGTTGAATATCGTTATTTTTTTTTTCTTTTCGTACTCATATACTTTTCACAAACGTGTACAATATACGTAAAATGAAAATGAAATTTTATTTGCAGGAAACATTGTACTTAAGATGATAATATTATTGATATTCCAATATGTTTCGTCAATTGACATGCAAAATATGTTAAAAAATTGTCTAACTGTTATACCGAAACCTGTCGGATTTCACAATGCTATCATTAATATTTATAATATTAAAATTAAAATTTAAAAATATTATGAGACGTAAATAATTTAATAATTCATTTAGTACCTATGTATAATGTTAACAAATTCAATCTCATAAAAGTATATTAACTTACATATATTATTACCAAATAGACTAATTCATTTTGTATTGAAAAATTCATTTAAACTATAGAAGCACTTATTTATTAACCACTGATGCAGTCTTCTTTTAAAAACTTTGAAAGGTAAATCTTTCAATTCATTGGGAAATTTATTATATATTTTCACAGACATGCTGTAACAATTTCTACTAAAAGATACAGTTCTACAGAAGGGCATTATGAGTTTATTATCGTACTGGATTCTTTTTTGCTTCTTCCTTTATTTCTGCGAGGCACAAATAATTATGAAATACGAATAATGCTTTTACAAGCTGGTTTTATTATGCTACAGTTTGTCCAAAGTTTTTTTAATTTGTTCATGTTGGATCTGGTAATTGCCATACACTGGTTAAAATCACATTGCTGGTGACCAGCGTTCAAAGATAAATGTGTTGTGATTGTGCCACGTCACAGTTAGAAATTTTTGCGATTTCTGGCGAGTTGGTTTTACATTTTCTTTAGTTAAAAGTTTAAACTTTTGCTTTGAGATATTTCCTTTGTACGGTTGAACTGTAACGAATGGATGTAAGCCAGACCGTTACTCATATAAAGAGCAATAGATCAGTAGCTGCTGCAGGCTGCTGCCTCTCTGACTATTTAAATAATTGCAATTATATAACAGTTACCAATGACGACGATCCTAAATTTATACATTTTAAGAAAATATTATGGTACTTGTGAAACTAATATTTTATTTTCTTATATGATTTATTTTCTTGATAATGATATTTATGTACATAGGCACATAAGTGAATTTTCTAGAAACTGTCATAGCCATAATGTTAACACCAGGAACAGACATAAACTTATAATGACTACTACTCGGCTAAGTCGGGTTAGTCAGTCTTTTGTGGGGCGCTGTATATGCTTTTACAACAAGATCCCAGATAATGTTCAAAACAAATGTATTACGAAATTTAAAAGAATTGTTAAAAAACGTTTGTGTGGTGAAGGTTACTATAACATGAATGACTTTCTTATTGATACCACTGATTGGGAATTGAGCGACCGCCCATACGCTATTAAATAATAAATTTTATTGTACGATTTAAAACTGTAACCAACCAGCGGAAGCCCGCTGAGTCTGAGGCATACTTTTTGGAATTGGTGTTAGTTTTTAACTTTCATTAAGTAATTTTATATCGTGTTTTGAATATTTGAATTTTGTATACTTTGAAAATGCTTTCATAATCTATAAGCTTATTTACTTGAAGAAGTAAATTGTCTGGGAATATTTTCAAACGTTAACAATTCCACCAGTCCGTGGCTAGTATATACATCTATACATTTTTCTTTCATTTCTTCAACTTTTTCATTAATGCACTGGTATTCATAATGAATCTTCATTCGATTAACTAAATACCGTGCGATATGATATTGTGTCGTAGGTGGAATATCAAATAAGTTGTTTTACATAAGAGCTAGTTATATTTGAGGTTCTATTGATGTTCATTATAAAACTTTCTCATTAATCATTTTGTTCGTATTGAATAGCTAAAGACTGAGCTGTCACACTCGGCTATGTAACAAACATTTGGGTCGGCTGTTTGAAGCGCGGTGAGTCAAAGTAAAATATACCAGTGTAATTTATTTACAATTATAATATTATACTAGTTGATCCGGCATTATTTTGCCGTATAAATTATTTTTAGTGTTCGACAGTTTTTTCTTCGAATTGCTTTTATAAGCCGACTACCACGAAAATGTCTTTTCATTTTTCGGGTTAATACAATATATACCAGGGAAGCTCCTTTGCACCGGATGATTATGGGTACAACAACGGCGCCTATTTCAGGATTCAGATTCTTGGATAAGTCACACTATATATTTATAAATTATAGCCTTTGTGTTATTCTGATGTGTAAGCGTAAGGTTTCATTAAAATCCATTCAGTAGTTTTTGCGTGAAGAAGGGACAAACGTTCTCATAAACTTTCGCATTTATAATATCAGTAGGATAGTAAGGTTACTTTTCAATTAAATTTATTTTAATTTTCCAGGTTAATATTAAATCAAAACAATGGAACAGGGTGTTAAATGGATTTAGAATAAAAGAAGATAATATATAACTCAGGATCGGATTATTATTTAAACTTGCTAATTGTTACTGTCTTCGTAACCCTTACTCATTCTTTATAAATGTAAGCCGCAGGTCTAGACGATGAGTAACACGATCAATACTCATTGGGAAAACCTTATGAAACAGACATTCGAAGGCACATTAATTCTTTTTTCTAACTGTGATAATACATATTCAATAAAAGCAAATATATGAGAAAATAATTCAAAAATAAGACGCCGCCTAATTAAATTAATTTAATTTAATAATTTTTACCAGTGGGAGGCTCCTTTGCACAGGATGCCGGCTATGGGTACCAATACGGCGCCTATTTCTGCCGTGAAGCAGTAATGTGTAAATTACTGTGTTTCGGTCTGAACGACGCCGTAGCTAGTGAAATTGTCTCAAGGTGACGAGCGCAGTTTTTTGGGGTTTTTCAAGAATCCTGAGCTGCACTGCATTAAAATGGGCAGGGCGTATTAATTGCCATTAGCTGAACGTCCTGCTCGTCTCGTCCCTTATTTTCATAAAAAAAACATAAAAAAAAATATATTGTTTAGTAACATTTTATAGTTAAAATTTGCAATAATAATATCGAATTTAAATGATGTTCCGAAAAAGCTGCATCGAAACAATATTTACTTTTGTGATTGCTTTTCATAAATAGCAGATTAATTGTTCACTTAATCGAAAAAGTTTATGAGAGAGAATCTTGACTGTATCCAGTTCAAACAAAGAGCTTTCAATTTAATTGAATACAATAGTTAAGCGTTCCGATTCATTTACTTCTGAGCAGAAAATTTGCAAAGTTCATTTTTCCGGAGAGTAAGGTAATTAGAACCAGCACTAAGCTTCATCATAATAAGTTATAAATTACGTGACAATATCCTTGTAATTAGCTCACTGATGACTACTTCATTAACTGCTAATTATATTTCCACCTCAATACTATAGCTGTAATAATTTACCTTTCAATTAGTTCAGAAAGGTTGCGGTTATTTCTTAAAATGTATGATTTTTTTTGGGGATTTGACTAAAAGTAGCATTAATATTATATTTTAAAGTGAAAACTTCTTTAACGGCGTTGAGAACTTTTCTTGGGACAAGTATAAAATGTTAAACTCGCGTCAGCACATGTGGCCTGATCGAAAATTCGTAAGACAATCGTTGAAATTATGAATGAAAGGTTCTTACTAATTACAGTTCAGCTATTTTAACATAATGATCATTTGGTCATTGGCCAGTGGTTGAATCATTGTGATTGCGAATCCGAAATACCGCGAGGTCCAGGGATCGAATCTCAGCCGTGAAATGTTTTTACAAGTTTATTATGGATGAAAGTTGATTTTTCTGAGAGATAAAGTTTTTAATGTAAAATAATTACAATAGTTCTGAAATGTTAATTTTTTTATGTATTATAAATTGTCATTTTCGTGTACGATAGCGCAATATATATTTATAATATTGTAGTTAAATGGAGACAAATGGGCAAGAGGCTCATGGGATGGGGAGTGGTGATGCAACCGCCAGTGGACATCTTCAGCAACAGGTATCAAGAGATGCTTTGCCGTCCTTAAAATATTAATTGTATAAATCTACTGCCCTATAGATAGGGCTGCGACAGCCAGCGTTATTGCGATATATAATTTATCTACCTTAATGTTTACCTGATTTTAATTTTAAGGGTTAAATTAGTATAAGAAGCTATCCTCAGAAGTATTTATTACGTTGGATCAGCGCAAGCAGGCGAGGCTTTCACGAGTGTTACGAAGATAACCGTTCCTTTAGAAACCTAAATCAAATTCCAGAATAATTATTCTGGAGATTACCCTTTGTACTTCGTGTTCACACTTCATCATACCATGGCTTTCGCCTGCGATTTAAATTGTACCCTGTATCCTTTTGTACCCCAAAATAGGATATACATTTGAAAAGTAACATACAAGAGCAACCTATATTCACATTTATAATATTAGTAAATATAATATACAAAATCAGCTGCAAGGGTCACCGAGGACTGTCCCCGAGGTCATGGGTGACATCAGAGGTTTGAGTAACTTCCTTGAGGAGTTGGGATGACAAGATAGCAACCCAACGCTTCCACGCAAATTAGGAGCGTAGCAGTCCTCGCGTTGCGGAAAGTAGCCCGTGAATACCTTTACATATACCTAAGCATGATACTGCAGGAACAAATCGGTTTCCATTTCATCAAAAGTTCGATCATCATATACTGCTTTATTGCCCACAAAAGTTTTTTCATATATGAGACATACAATGTAAAATTCACCTTATGTCAATCTCTAATAGAAGGTACTGTAGTTATATGAACACGTTTAGTATAAGATTGTATTCCACCGCAGGCTACATACTCTCACGCTACATTGAGTCACGCGATGTCCACATTACATCGTTTTGAGATTTCCTTTGCACTCACAAAATTACTTTGTATCTGATATTCTTTCCTCATATTTTTCAATCAGCGGTTTTCATTTCGTTGTATAGTCACGTTGAAACATTATTACGTAAGCATTATTAATAGAGAGAGATCGCTCTTCAGTAGAAATATACTCTAGGAACATGTTTGTGGCCCCCATATTGAAGGATTGGCGAAAAGACTTAGTTCTGCAGCATTCGTGATTAAAAATATTAGACAATTAACTGACATAGATTAGGCGCGACTAGTTTACTTTAGTTATTTCAATAGCATATATTGCTATGGGGCAACGCTGACGATATTAATATAAGATTTGTGCTGCAGAAGAGAGCTCTTCACGCTATTTAAAACCTAGGCCTGAAGAATTATTGAGAGCAAAATTTAAAAAAAAATACATCTTGACTGTTGCGTCTCAATATATTCTTAAAAGTGTTATGTATGTACATTGACACATAATTGAATTTGATAAAAAGTATCATAACCATAATGTCAACACCAGGAACTTATAATGTATAAACTTATAATGCCTACTACTCGGCTAAGTCGAGTTAGTAAGTCTTTTATGGGGCGATGTATATGATTTTATGAAGTGATGAATGATTATTGAGATCCCAGATAATGTTCAAAACAAATGTATTACGAAATTTAAAAGAATTGTTAAAAAACGTTTATTTGGTAAAGGTTACTACAGGGTGGGCCAAAAGAAGTCATCCGATGTTGTTTGGCTCTCTTTTTTTTTCTAAATGAAAAACTTCGATTCTGTTTTTTGATTATGTTTATTTGAACCTTTATAATTGTAGTGATCAAGTCGAGAAGATGATATCGGCCAAATGGGCGCCGTCACAATTGATTCATCATTTCAGTGAGAACTTCGGGAGACAGATTCTCTCACTCGTCTCAAATGTTGTCCTTGAGGGCTTCCAGAGTATCGGGCTTGTTCACGATAACACGAAACTTCAAAAAACCCCACAAAAAAAGTCTGAAACGGTTAAATCGGGCGATCTTGCGGGCCAGTGCAAATCGCCAAAATGAGAGGTGAGGCGACCCGGGAACGCCGCCTTCAGAATATCGGTTGTGGCTCGCGCAGTGTGTGCCGTTGGTCCGTCCTATTGAAACCACATGTCCTGTAGTCCTAATTAGTTACGGCAGAAAAAACTCGGTCAAATGGCCCTGTAGCGCGCACCATCCACTCTTGTCGTTTGGCTAGCGGCGTTCACAATAAAATGGCCCAATGACTACTCCAGCGTGCACAGCGCACCATGCAGTCACTTTGAGCGGGTGTAATGGCCCCTCGTGGATTTTCGGTGCCCCTGAAGCGATACTTTTGCTTGTTCACGTACACGCGGAGGTGGAAATGAGCCTCATCGCTCATTATGATTTTACGCACGTTTGGCGGTCAGCAGGCAGCAGCTGATGCAAGGACTGGACTTTGTAGGGGAACATGCGCAGGTCTTTGACCAAAATTCGCCTTAGGGACGTCCGGCTGATGGCGAATTGCGTGGCACGGCGTCTGTTCGATTTTTCCGTCGACTGCACAACATCCTCGGCAACAGCAGCGATATTCTCGGCAGAACGAGCGCTGCGGAGGCCGCCCATTCTTGGCAACGTGTGGTACCATACTCTTCAAGGTTGGTGGCCAAACGGCGCAGTGTTTGCGCAGTCGGTGTCAGACGGCCGGGGAATCCGCGACGGAATTCGCGCTGCGCCAACAGCACGACAAATTGTTACGCAAAAAAATAGACACAATTATTCCACGTTCTTGGGGAGTGTACTGCTCCATGGATTGTTCACTTGTATTCTGCATCTGTCTAGTCCATAAATGTCAAAACAAATTTGACATTGGCGGCAATTTGCAAAAATGAGAGCATCTTCCAATAGGGTGATTTCTTTTGGCCCACCTTGTATAACATAAATGACATTCTTAATGATACCACTGATTGGGAATTGAGCGACCGCCCACATGCTATTAAATAATAAGTATAATTGTAGGATATTACTTAGTAAACATATTTTTTATGAATTAAGCGCCCGCTGAGTTTGTTGCGCCTATTCTTCTCAGGTCAGAGGCTTTCTTTTACGAATGGGTGGTTGTTTTTGACTTTCAATAAGTGATGTCAAAACCTATTTTTAATAAAAAAAATTGAATTTGTTATTCCTGTATTAGCTTATTAGAAAAAACAGACGAGTCTAGCAAGACGTATGATAAAAGATACACTCTGTCCATTACGATATAGTGCCGCTCAGAGTTCTTAAGGCGGCACGGTCATTGCGCTTATTAAATTGAGACGTTCAGTAACTTCATAAGCTCCGGCATTCTTACCGGAACACAATGATTACCTGCACATTACTGCATCACGGATGAGGCTGTGGTAACTAGTGAGCATCTTGCTTAAAGAAGCGAACCTCTGGTATCGGTAAGACAGTCGGTTTTATACAATCCAACTGTATAATGTTGATCAATATTTTATAGTTTTTTTACATCTTATACTATTTCGTTTGCTACTTTTTTATGACAGTAAGGGATGAGACGAGCGGGACGATCAGCTGATGGTAATTTATACGCTCCGCTAAGGCTTCTTAAGGAACCTAAAAATTCTGAGTGACACCACAATTGAGCTCGTCACCTTGAGACATAAGATGTTAAGTCTCTTTTGCCCAGTAATTTCACTAGCTACGACGCTCTTCTGACTTTTAACAATAGTGTTTCCATATTACTGCTTTACGGCTTAAATAGGCACCGTTGTGGTACCCATAATCTAGCCGGGCATAAATTCAAATTCAAATATTTTTATTCAAAATAGGGTGTGACCTCACTTATTGAAAGTCAAAAACTACCACCCATTCCAAAATGAATGCCTCAGACCTGACAGGCGCAACCACCTCAGCGGGCTTTTTTTTTCTCGAAAAAATATGTTTATAAAGTAATATAGTACAATTAAACTTATTATTTAACAGCCTGAGGGCAGTCACTCCATATCCAATCTGTGGTATCATTAAAAAAGTAATTTATTTTATAGTAACCTTTACCAAACAAACGTTTTTTAACAATTCTTTTGAGTAACGTAATACTTTTTTTTGAACATTTTCTGGGATCTTGTAAAAGCATATACATCGCCCCAAAAAAGACTTACTAACTCGACTTAGCCGAGTAGTAGGCATTATAAGTTTATAACCTTTACCAAACAAACGTTTTTTAACAATTCTTTTGAATAACGTAATACTCTTTTTTGAACATTTTCTGGGATCTTGTTGTAAAAGCATATACATCGCGCCACAAAAGACTTACTTACTCGACATAGCCGAGTTGTAAGGCATTATAGCTTTATGTCTGTTCCTAGTGTTAACATTATGGTTATGACAGTTTCTAGCGAATTCACTTATGTACCTATAAACATACATTACATAAGGTCTCATCATCTGTTAGTTGGTAAGTATCGAGGCCACTAGCGTACTATCCAGGACGCGCGCTGATGATAGCAATTGGACCTTAACTAATAGTCCTCCTTCCCCCTAGATGACCTGTATCAGTCGTACGTTAAAAGAACCTCTACCATGCATAAAAATACTAATAATAATTAAGCTTTATTTGATTCCATGCAAAAATAAGAATTATTTAATTTTACTTTAAGTTACTATCTCTGGTTTTGTTTGAACTCCTTTTGGGTAAAAGCCTCCTCCAAAGAACTCCATTTAGTTATAGTTTTTGAAGTCTCTATCCAACTTTGCCCCACTACCGCCACTATTTCATCTGTCCACCTACTACAAGGCCTGCCTCTCTTTCTAACGCCTCGAGGACCGTACCATTTAATTATTCTATGTATCCACTGTCATCACGTGCCTCGCCCACTTCCATTTTCTTTCGAGGGAGAAAGTAAGTGCATCGGTTACT
>CATIXQ010000005.1:15264125-15278158 GCA_949711755.1 Leptidea juvernica | reverse complement strand
GTTTCTGCCGCGTTATTTCCGCGTCGGAAAATACTATTCAAAAATCATTCGAAATATTGAGGTATCCATCTTTCTTGTCTAAGCTGAATAAAAAAAACATCTGAAAGTTGATAGTCGAAAAGTTCATGTTAACGCGAGACCTCATACAGCACAGAAACCGTTTAATTTCTACAGGAAATGCAATTAGAAACCATTCGTTACCCTCTGCATTCGCCGGACTTTGCTCCGACGCACTACCATTTTTTTCGAGATTTGGACAATTTTCTACGTGATAAAAATTTTTCTTCTCAGGAGGCAGCACATAATGCTTCGACTTAATTTGTCGAATCTAGATCATCACAGATCTATCGCAAAGGCATAAATGACCTTTCTTTTAGATGGCAGCAATGTATAGATAGATAATTATTGTAAGTATTTTGATTAAATAAATATGTTAAACGAATTTTAATATATCAGTACAAATCGGCAATTTCATACAAATTTAAATCCTATTGTTATAAAAACAAAGTCATCCGCCGCGTCACTCTATCTGGCTGTTCACAATAAACTCAAAAACCACAACACTGGTTTTCATGCAACTTGAGGATAGCGTGGTTCTCGAGAAATGTTTTAGTTTATAACTTGTAAAGTTTTTCTAAACATTTTTGTATACATTAACGATATTTGTTGGAGGTGTCGGAAAACAATAAGCCGTCTGGAAGCATTCAACGAATACGCTGTCTAAACCCTTTGAGATATTACAAAATAAAGTATGTTGGAGTTGTATATCTTTTTTAGGTCTACAGAAAAGTCTGGAAAGGCATATTATGTCTATCTCTTAAGGAAACCATACTTTATACAATATTTTTACACTTTAAATTTTTTTCAATTATATAGCGGTAGTGTTAAAGTTGTTTACACAAATACTATATTAATCCTTATAATTTTTATTACTACATATTATATAATCATTCAGAAATACGTTTTTATTTAAATTTTTAACTCATTAACTTTGATTAATCTCGGAATCATCGGAAATATGTACATATTTCCGATGGCTTTAGACTACATTACTCCCAAATACATTTTTTTTCTATTTACCGAACAGCGTCTGTCGGGTCAGCTAGTAATTTATATCATTCAATTCATTCTTATATTAAAAAGTAACTTCACATAATATAACACATGTTCTAAACTTGCGATACCTATTTGTATAGGCAAGTTTACAGAGGTGAAAGAGACTCAAACATTGACCATTTTCATTATATATATATTATATAGAAGATGTCTTGTAACACGTCTAAACAAGGAATAGTCAAAATCGTAGAATACTAAGAACACATATAGAACACGTTGTATTACGGTCTTGTTGTTAATTAGACTTCACCCTCGTGATGCCCACTCAAATACAGTTTGAAGAACTCTACAACCCATTGCAAGGGCAAAGAGTACACTGTTTCATTGTACGTTACACAATCAAAACACAATCAGTGAAACGCTTTTGTTGCATTCTATCTACAACCATCATGTGGTCTATGTATTCTAGGAAATAAGATCAAAAGGGTTTTTTTTATAACAAATTTTAATATCACTATAAGCTAAGATCAATATAATTAACTTTTAAATCACATAGATCCAGTTGTTATGTTTTTAAAATGATAACCCTTACTTCTTGGATTAATACACAAATAAAATTTGAAGCCACAACCTGAGAGTTGAACAAAGCATACAAGATTTTATGACGATACGTCACTCGAACGGTTAGCTCAGTTGGCAGAGCACTGGCACGGAATGCCAGAGGTCGACGGTTCGAGTCCCGCATCGTTCATATAACTTTGTTTTCAAATTATAGGATTACCTATAAGTGTGGGTTATCACTTTTAAAACGTAACAAATTGTTTACATTTATAAGAGCGACATCTCAAGTCAATTTCCTAATATGCAAATATTGGGGTTGAGCAGCTTATCAACTGTAAAGTAGATTCTGTAGATGAAGCCACAACCTGAGAGTTGAACAAAGCATACAAGATTTTATGACGATACGCCTCTCGAACGGTTAGTTCAGTTGGCAGTGCACTGGCGCGGAACGCCAGAGTTCATAATTTTTTTTAGATCGTTCGAATTTGTGTAGATCAAGCTGTTAAGCTTCTATGACTAATATTCCAACAGAAATTGGGCAGAGTAACGTCAACGGTTGCAGCGAAAGTGCAGCCTAGCGAAATTCTCTAAGAAAAAAGCGATCCATTCGATTGTATGAAACGTGCAGACATTGGCAAATTAACAGATAACGGCTATTAAAACGGAAATCCACTACGTTTTAAGCAGCTTTCAAACTTAGCCGGATTATACTTGGTAGCCAATCATCATACTGTAATTACTACTATTTTAAACTCATGTCAAATCACTGCACGTTTCATACTAAACTAAATTTAAATTTTTATGGCAGTCCCGTTAGTCAGTCTTATTACGTAGTATTTACATCCTCTTTGCGGAAGTGTATCGACGCCAGGGAGACATCGCCTTTTATTAACAGTATTATAACAAATATAATATGGCAGTAAATTAATACTTAAAGCTTAGGCATTATATTAATCATTGACGGATATTGCGTTCATATTCAAAACATATCATTATGTCCAATGATTTTGCGTAGTTTGTTTAGCTGGTCAATATCAATAAAAAAGCAAAACATACCAGTGGGAGGCTTCTTTGCACAGGATGCGGGCTAGATGATGGGCACCACAACGGCGCCTATTTCTGCCGTGAAGCAGTAATGTGTAAACATTACTGTGTTTCGGTCTGCAGGGCGCCGTAGCTAGTGAAATTACTGGGCAAATGAGACTTAACATCTTATGTCTCAAGGCAATTGTAGTGCCGCTCAGAATTTGTGGGGTTTTTCAAGAATCCTGAGCGCCACTCCATTATAATGCGCATGGCGTTCCAATTACCATGAGCTGAACGTCCTGCTAGTCTCATCCCTTATTTTCATAATAAAAATGGTTCACGAATATTTGTTCAATATTTACCTGCAACCTATAATTCAACAATGTCTCTGTACATATCACTTATTTGATTTTAACATGAAAAGCAGAATAACAATTTCCCCAACGTAAATTATTTATCAAAATATTAAGTTCAATTAAATCAAAGTAATTAATATGAACGTAAATATGTTTCAGGTACAATAAAACACACTTATCATAATAACTATTCAGAGTGATGCCGTCATAATATTACTTTATGAACGAACTGAAGTGATTATTTATTATTGTGAAGGCTTCGTAATGAAATTAGAAAAGTAATATAACTTTGTTTAATATTAGGCATTATAAGCGATCTCGGTTATTTTTAAGTTAATAGATTTTCAAACATGATAAAGCTTTTGTAACGATTTGATAACTTAGTCTAGTAAAATGAATACCTTCTACTGTCAGTAATTAGCTGTCAATAATCTGAAGCTATCCCAATATACCCGATAAGTCATTCTTATCGCCTTATATTGGGACGCGTGAATTGCAATTTCCATACAAACTTCTATCGCTGGTAAGCTATACGTCGTCCCATTGACAGACAGCGTGTACGGATAAGGTGACTTAAAGTCGATAAGTTTATTGGGACAGAAAAGTCAACGATAGTTACGATATTTATCTCAAGTAAGAGATAGACTGAATATTGGGAACGGCCGTAAGTCTATTTACTCCACATTGATGTAGAATCATCAACCGAGTATTCTTAAGTTATATAAAGTTGGCTAGTTTTGATAATGGCCGGTGGGGCAGAAAACTGGAATGGCGAATGGTGACCACGTACCGAAAGACGCAGTGCTGGTAGGCCCCTCACAAGATGGACCAACGATCTGGTCAAGATTGCCGGAATATGTTGGATGAGGGCAGCGCAGGACCTATCGTCGTGGAGATCTTTGTGGGAGGTGTTTGTCCAGCAGTGGACGTCTTTCTGCTGATGATGATGATGATATAAAGATCGCACGAGTTATAGGGAAAAACTGAATTATTTTTGTTATAATTCTTGAAATATAAGACCAAGACCTTAATCGAGTATATAAAATTGTCGAAAATGTACATTTCACTATTTATTAAATTTTTCTATGATGAATAGTTTTATTCAAAACCTTTCTTTATTCTGGTAATGTCCTGGTATTATTTCATCAATACTAAAATCTTACAATTGTGCGTTCTCATGTAAAGAGGAAGTTTTTTCATGAAAATAAGGGACAAGACGAGCATGACGTTCAGCTGATGGTTATTGATACGCCCTACCCATTACAATGCAGTACCGCTCAGGATTCTTGGAAAACCCAAAATTCTGAGCGGCACTACAATTGCGCTCGTCACCTTGAGACATAAGATGTTAAGTCTCATTTGCCCAGTAATTTTTTTAGACCGAAACACAGTAATGTTTACACATTACTGCTTCACAGCAGAAATAGGCGCCGTTGTGGTACCCATAATCTAGCCGGCTTCCTGTGCAAAGGAGCCTCCCACTGGTCAATTGGAATTCATCCTTAAAGAAAAGAAACACCTTGTTACAAACAAACATACATGACGCGTGCATGTATTGATTCGAGATTAATAAAATTAGTTTTAGTCTTACATCATTCATGCGTCTACATAGACTATGACAGCTGTGAAAACGTCGAAAAAAATAGACTTTAGATCTTACCTCTATTTTGAGCAATTCACGCACACTAAACTAATATTCCTGGCCTGTTTTTATCGGATGTCCAACAGCAAGAGACTCTATCAAGACGTATAAATTATCTAAGATTTTAGTGTTATAATTAGATAATGATAAAAATACATTAGCAATTGTGAAAAGCAGTAAAGAAATAAAAAGGTAAAGTTCTGAGGACGAACGGCTAACATTCTAATCGCGTGTGGAACGAATCATACCGAATAATACACGAACGAGCGTTTAGATCGCGTTTCAGCCATCATCTGAACAGCAATCATATTGCCTCTGGATTTCTATTTTATTCAACGTATTTTGAAATTCGGAATTGAATAGTGAATTTGTTCATAGATTCTGATTATCTGATGGCCTTTTATATAAAAACATTACTTCTCAATTAGGGTGAATTCCGACATCTAGGATATATATATAGATATACCTATGCTTCTCCTTCACTACATTTGGCGTGAACTTTTTTATGACAGAATAATATAAAGTTTTCGCCAAGAGAGGACAGTGCAGCTTGTGCGTGACGTATTAACATTAACGTTATGTATCTGAGTCTTATAAGTGTGCCGTTTCATATGGAGACCAAACCGGTCTCTTGGCAGCGCTGCCAGATCTTTTGAACTGAAAAATGATTCACATCATCACCCTCTGAATATCGAAACCTTTGATGCAAATATACTCAAAAAGTGCAAAAGTTTTGCTGGGCTTAATAACTTTAAGTACTATTTTCTAAACCGCTAAACACCAGTTGTATTACTTTAAAGGCGAGATAAATAATAAAATTACTAAAAGTTATATAGGTGGAAGCCTTCGGCAATTCGTGCAACATAATCTAGTAAAATATTTTCTTTGATATCTTGCTTCATTCAAAATTTATTATCTAAGTTATCGATAAATTTATTTCGTACTTTTTAAGAATTACGTTACCACAATATTATAAACTCTACTCCTACTACTCTATCTTCAAACTATTTCCTAGCTGTTATGATATTGTTTTGAGGCAGTTATAAAATGTGAAGAGTTTTCTTAAACTTAATAAGCTTTAGTAATATTTGGACATTTTGACCAATAAAATATGAATTAAAATTAATGCAATATTCCTTTTAATTTACAAACAAATTATACTTGATCTGGCCATAAATACTGTAACAATTCAAATAAATAAAATATGAGATTTGAATTTGAAATCTGTCATTTTCATATGATAATTGTTCATTTAGTTTTCCTATTTTGGCGCCAATACATTGTCCAATATTTTGCGATATTAAAATGAAGTGGGGTGATAAAAAGAACCGAACCGCTGTGATTGCATTACAAAAAGTAGGCATGGAGCCAAATGCAATTTTGAAATCTCTCCTTACGCTTAGTATTAGTACCGGGCTAGTAATAGGTACAATGAGAGCTCCTCTGTTTATGACAGAAAAAGATCTGGCCGTCCACGTACTATTCGTAGGAAAAGGTGGTCAAAGCAGTAAGGGAAAGAATTCGAAGAAATCCTGTCCGAAAGCAAAAGATTTTATGTCGGGAGATGAAGATAGCACCCAGAACTATGTCTCGTATTTTAAAAGATGGCTTAGGACTTGCAGCCTATATGTACTGAAGCGGTACGCAAAGGGAGGTCACAGAAAAATTTTGTTTACGGATGTAAATATTTTAATAATTTAGCAATATTTAAACAAACAAAATGGCCGTATTTATGCTCTAAGTTCTGAGGAAGCTTCTCAATTAGTTGACAGAGTGTAACGTAGTCACTATCCGACTTCAGTGATAGTTTGGTGGGGTTGAGCTATGAATTAGTGACTGAGCTATACTTTTGTGAAAAAGCTATCAAAACATCGGCACAAGTGTTTCGAGATACCATTCTTGAGAAGGTAGTGAAGCCCCTTAACAACACCACGTTCAATAACCAAGAATGGTCCTTCCGGCGACACTCGGCGCTGGGTGATAAAGCTCAATCTACGCTGTCTTGGTTTGAAACGAATGTTTCGGGCTTCATCAGAGCTGAAGACTGGCCATCGTCTAGTCTCGATCTTAATCCGCTGGTTTATGATTTATGGTCAATTTTATAGAAGTACAGCTTACTCTAAACGCCATGATAATATGGAGTCCCTAAAGCAACCCGTACGTTTGACAGTGAAGTATTTTCCTATGGAAAAAGTGCGTGCTTCCATTGATAACTGGCCTTAACGTTTAAGGGACTGTATTGCAGCCAATGGCAAAACTGATGGTTATGGCTAGCACACTTTTGATTCAGTATTTATGGCATGACTATTTACATTTCATTGCTGTAAATTCAATTTTTAAAATTCTAAGCTCGCAACAATTAATTTATTGATCTCATACTACTTATACCAAACACTATTCTATCAAAGAATGTATTTTCAATTTAATCGCTATTTAATACAAGTCAGCTTTATATAACATGTTGTGCAAACTCCTTCACATATTGAAATACATGCAAGAGGAACGGAGCTTAAATTTTCATAGGCTTTCTTAATTGAATATTCATTAGTTCATTCGCTTATAGAGGCTTTACATCACGAAAATGAAACTCGCGTGAAAATATGCGGAGGACAAGAGATTAATTAAATATTTATTATTCGAGTTAAGTCAACGTACTCCGGGAAATTTATATTTGAACATAAAATGATTAACATATTTAAAGAAATTCAGTATAAAACATGTTTTATTTTTGTTGGGATACATGTACTGCGACAGTTTTTAATAATAATAATTGAAAAACAAATCGTTGATAATTCGCGAGACTAACTTCAAGCCATTATTTGCTTGTATAAGTTATAAGACGCCAATTAGACTTCACATAGAGTCGATTTCTAATAAAATCATCGACGATCAAGTCAACCGATCGTAATCAGCTTGATTTAATGTCTTTTTTTATGGAAAAGGAGGACAAAAAAGCCAACGATTCACCTGGTGCTAAGTGATCACCGCCGCCCATATTCTCTTGCAACACCAGAGGAATTACAGGAACGTTGCCTTTAAGGGAAATGTACGAGCTTTTTTTTTAAGGTACCCATGTCGTATCGTCCCGAAAACACCGCACAGGGCAGCTCTATCCACAGCTTTGTAGTACGTGGAAGAAAGCTCCTTAATAACCGCACTGTGGAGGACCTCTACATATCCAGATGATGGGAATGCTATCCTAATTTATCTTTGCGTAAAAGAAAAGGTTCTGCACCTTCTACTGCATAAGATTGATACCACTGAATTTCACCACCGGGTTTGATATCAAAATGCTTAAGTCCACTCGCATTACGTTGATATCTGTCATTTCATCAACGCGTATTTCACTAAAACTTTTTTTACTCTCCATCAGGTTATCAATCTGCTCGTTTCATCTAAAATAAAAAAATCTACTGCAAGATACCTCCCTACTACTATTATTAATATGAATATAATATGTTTGTTTATTACGCTTTCACACTTAACCACTGAAACGGTTATGATTATATTTAGCTATATCTTTTATCGTGACTAAGTGGTTTGGAGGGGTTGAAATAGGGGGCAGAGGTTTGAATGGAACTTCGTCAATTTCAAAGATGGCACCGTGAAATTTGTATGTAGGCACTTGATAAGAAATAAATAAAACACTTGATGTACCGTTTTCAAAATTTCGATCTGTGTGGGGATGAAAAACGGGGACGAAAAAATTTTAAAGAATCGATTTTATTATATTTGGTACAAAAATAGGCTAGACCAACTTGAAAAATGGCACAAACGTAAAATATTTATGTTGTGACTTAAGAATGAGAAAACAAAAAACCGTAGCTTGTAAAAATTTACTAACCACAGCAGTTTGTATGTGTATTATTTAAAAAATATCATAAAAAAATTAAAAAATGCTCCCCAAAGCAACTATTCATCCATGTATCCATGACTTGAAAGGCATAAAAGGCATTTATTTTCTCAAAATTTATTCCTTTAGAATTCTTTTTGATTTCATTTCTAATATACTAGATACTACTACCGCTTCGGAAACAAATGGCGCTCTGAGAGAGAAGAATCGGCGCAAGAAACTCTCCCAACTTGGTTAATTTCATATCAATTTTCGTAGAAATATTACACGTACCAGGATTCAAATCGTAATATTATCTAATGTTAGTAAACGAGCTATTGATGTTGATATAATATTCAAACTTAATTAAGATTTCTCATCTGAATCAAGTTCTTGATTAATATTTAAATGCAGAAATGATATTATTATGTGAAACACCAATTGTAGGGTAACATTGTAACACGAAAGCTTACTTCGTTATTTCTAAGTTAGCGATCGAATGTTACGACTCATTATATTATGCCTTGTTACTGGGATCGCTCTATTCAATACGAACAATGGTATTTTCAGTTAATTAAAATCTATTTTCAAAGCCTGCTTAAAACTAATATACAAGCCATATATAAGTTTCTATTTTCTATACGATGATGATACTTTGAATTTTCGTTTAAACTGTAAGTATATTTTCATTGTTGTATAATATCAAATACATCTAAAAATATTATGACATCTGATAATTATTCTATCTTATTAATTATCTATCTACAGATAGAGATAAATTACTACCTTCTACTGTCAATAATCTCAAGCTGTCCCAATATACCCGATAAGTTATTCTCATCGCCTTATATTGGGACGCGTGAATTGCAATTTCCATACAAAGTTCTATCGCTGGTAAGCTATACGTCGTCCCATTGACAGACAGCGTTTACGGATAAGGTGAGTTACCGTCGATAAGTTTATTGGGACAGAAAAGTGAACAATGTTAAAATAAACATTATATCCTATACGTGTTAATTAATAGTCATTACTTTGAAGACATTGTTTACTTATATTCTTAACCTTTAGATTAATTTATACCTTTTTACTTTATTAAGTTTCTCTTTTTTGTGATTATTTAGTTTTAATATAAGCTCTTTACGCCTGAAACACAGGTTTACCTAGTTCAGGCACAGTGTTAACTAGCTTATATTATAGTATGTAAGATTTGCATTATTGTATTTGTAATTTAATAATCTCTTAATAAATAAATTTAGAGCTAATTAAACATTTATTTTCTCTATTAAAATTTCAGTCATTTACAAGAGCGATCTTGTACCTTGTACATTCCAGCAAGTCTACACCTGCGACAAGACATGAAGTTGCCAAGCCTATAACTTGAAGGCGCCGTTGTG
Source organism: Leptidea juvernica (assembly GCA_949711755.1). Classification (NCBI taxonomy): domain Eukaryota; kingdom Metazoa; phylum Arthropoda; class Insecta; order Lepidoptera; family Pieridae; genus Leptidea; species Leptidea juvernica. The sequence goes on along the minus strand of CATIXQ010000005.1, from coordinate 15,268,291 downwards.
AACCTTAAAGGAGCTGTATATAAACTGAATCTTAACATAATTATGAGCAGATTCAGAGGAAATGGCATGTTCTATACGAAACCACAACTTTGACACTTGAGAAATCTAACGACAATTCAGTAATTTTCACATGTAAACATAGATAATTGCATAAATTGGTTTCTCATACGATAGGCTCATCAAATCACTATTAAATATTATTTTAAAATATCACACTCTTACATAACACTCTTTTATAGCATGTGTTCGTCGAAATAATGACCCGAATTCAATCTTGATAAACCCCAAAAATACTTCGTCGAATGGCTTGCTGGAAGTACTGCAACCAACCAAATAGGGCTGTAAGTATTAATAAATTATTTTATGATACCTTACAAAATACTTGAGCTGCCTTATTTGAACATGAAAATGATTCCATGTAGTTCATATTTTCTATATACCTATGAAAGTTAACTCCTTAAATATGAAGAAAATAATAATAATATGTCGCAGGGGCACTCATTGTACTGGGATATCCTTGTTAGATTTACTCCCCGGGTAATGGTATATGCTTATGTACCATTCATTATTGTCACGAGAGTGAGTCAGTGATTGGAAAGTAATACACAGCTTTAAAGAACCGGCCCTTTTATTTTCATTCACTTCCACGAATTTGCACTTCGCCGGTCTCCCGCTATTTCTCTTCACATGGCGGTCCCTTCAGCAGATCACACCGCACCGAACACTCGGTCTCTTCTATCTTCTGCTCGCTGAATCACTTTTCACTACTTTTTTTATGAAAATAAGGGACGAGACGAGTAGGACGTTCAGCTGATAGTAATTGATGCAGCCTGCCCATTACAATGCAGTGCCGCTCAGGATTCTTGGAAAACCCCAAAAATTCTGAGCGGCACTACAACTGCGCTCGTCACCTCGAGACATAAGATGTTAAGTCTCATTTGCCCAGTAATTTCACTAGCTACAGCGCCCTTCAGACCAATATACAGTAATGCTTACACATTACTGCTTTGCGGCAGAAATAGGCGCCGTTGTGGTACCCATAATCAAGCCGCCATGTGCAAAGGAGCCTCCCTCTGGTAGAACTTCTTCTCCTCTTCCTTCTTTTCCTCCTTTTCACATTTGAGTCTGAACAGCCGTAGGCCACGCTTAGTACGGCTTTTATACCCCCGGATCTGTTCTATTTTCAAAATAATTCTCTTTCATCTTCGAATTTAAATTGTACTAGAAATTTTGGTTACACTTTTCCACTGAGCTACAAGTCAAAAAGAATGTAAATACTACGGTTATTGTTGACGGAGCTGTCGAAATTATCAACTCTCATCATGTACGTCAAAACGTTGCTACACGTCATTATATTACAAAAAATATCACCTTATGTCATCGTTATAAAACTTATAGAGTAACCAGCTGACCCAGTAAACGTTGTATTGCCATATACAGTAATAAAAAATAATCAATAATTAAAATTTTTGGGGTATATAAAAATAGATGACAACTGTTTCTCAGACCTACAAAATATATCGTACTACAATAATTATTATATTCGATTGCCAACTTGCAATTCTATTGCGTATCTGTGGATGGAATAGAATAATATTAAAATCGCGATACAAAAATAGGGGTTGATCGTAGTAGGTTAAATAATTTAGGGTTGTATGTATTTTTTAATGTTGTATCATAAAAAAGAAATAATTTATCTAAAAATTACAAAAAAAAAAATAGGGTTGGACTACCCTTGACATTATTTATTTAACATTTAGGGGGATGAAAAATAGATGTTGTTCGATTCTCAGATCTACCCAATATGCACACATAATTTCATAAGAATCGGTCAAGCCGTTTCGGACGAGTTTAACTACAAACACCGCGACACGAGAATTTTATATATTAGATTATAATATTGTTGTTGCAAAATACTAACGACTCAATCCAATTTGGTATTTTTTTACATCTGGAATGTTTTAGCTGTCACTTGAAATAAATTTCACCATAAAATCTCGCACTAAGTTGGTTATGTTTTATCCAAAGTCGGCTGGACGCCAAAACTACAATATCATACTTAAGGCTCCATTATATTTTATTACACACTTCACTTAAATCAAATCAAATCATCTTTATTTGCAAGATAAGATAATAATAAGGTGTTGTTGGTTTATAATTAACAGGTGTTCTTATCCTAACCCATAAGCTTACCCGAAATAAAACTTTTTCTTCAATTACTTTATTAAAATATTCAAGTGCTTTTTCTCTTATGAAACTACTAATTAAAATGTAACATAATAAGGATATATTCTAGGGAAAATATTGTTTGGCCTTATCCACCTTTGGAATACTTGTAGCGGGAGCTGAAACGGTGGAAAAATTTAACGAATGTTTTAAAATGATAAAATAGAGCAGCTTTCATACTCTACATAAGTTTAACCCATCCAAGGTAGAATGAACTCTACTGGGTTTTCATAAGTGTTATAATTGATGCCGAGAGTGTTCGTTACGGCAAGTTTCGTGCAAGTGCACAATAGAACAACAAATATATTTAATGAGAAAAATGTGGAAATTGAAATTATAAAACAATATTCGTAAAATATAATTTTATAATTTCAGTCTCCACGTTTTCCCCATTAAATACTTTTGTTCTATTGTGGACTTCCATGTAACTTGCAGTAGCGAACACTCTTGTCATGGATTCTGAAGCGAATCTTTATATGAATACCTGAGCAATTAAAATAACTTTTTTTACTAATTAGAAGCTAAAATCCAACAAAGGTAATAATTTTGGCGTAACAAAACAAATCCTTAAAAGTATTTATTTGTCGTTTTTATGTTTGTGGAAAGAATAATATTGTAAAAATCGTGAAATAAATTATTGAATGTTAACGAATGCGGCTGTATTGGCTTGAACCCTTTGCCTGTTCTAATAATGGACGAAGAAACCACAAAAATTAATAAATATCGCACGCGCCAGAAAATTTCTGAAAACTTTTATTTTAGATGTCGTTGTGTGCGTGCAACGTAATAGTCAAAGAAGTTTAGCTTCAATAACATCAAAAAGGTACAAACGTCGTTATTTCTGCTTTTATCTCTATGTTAAGTAGTTATAAACCTATTTAAATATGATTTAAATATTCTTTTATTGTATTTTGGTTTGGTTTGGTCTAGTAACCAATGCTTTAAATAAATAAAACAAACAATAAATGTAATTTGTCAGAAATGTGTAAAATGTCAATAATTGTTAATTGTCAATGTTTAAAAGACACATTTTAATAACCAACTTCAACTTGTTTCTTTTGTGTTACAGTGATGCGCGCGCACCTTCAAATTTCACTCTCATCATTTTTTCATAACGCGCGTATAAGAAGTATAACTGCAAAAACTTAAGGGATTTAATCAGGGCGTACGGCTGTATGATGTAAGACAAAAGGAGCAGATGGTCATCTCTTCCAAATCTGAATTCTGACGCATCACAAAATGACCTAAGGACCCTGCCTAAAATTGCTTTCTATCAGTGAGAGAATTTTTAAAATCAATTGTTTCATCAAAACTTCACATTATATCATAAACAATTTAATATCCTTATATTAAATACCATTTGCTACTACATGAAAATTCTCAAAATGTTCATATACACAAATTTTTGGGACAATGCGGGACTTGAACCCGATAACCTCTCGCGTTGCGAGCGCTCTTCCTACTGAGCCAATTATTCGAGAGACGTATCGTTTATAAATATTGTATGTCTTGTTCAACTCTCAGGTTGTGGCTCCATCTACAGGGTCAAATTTACAGTTAATAACCTACTCAGCCCCAATACTTGCATGTCTCTTTCAAATCTAATCAATTTGTTATTATTTATTTTTTAAAGTGATAACCACAAGGTACAAAAATGAAATTCCACACAGAGCCTACAGATTTACAGAGTATTATAAATGACGCTGGATCACATTTGTATTTTGATGATGTAAACTGATTTTTATCTTACCAAAAATAGTCTTTACTAAATAAAAGCGGCAAAAAGAATGAGCAACAATCTTTATATGAGCTCAAAAATTTGAACAAGTCATAAATATTTTATGTGGGTATCAACAATATAGTAAAAGAAATGAAATCAGGAAGCATAAAGCGTAAAATAGCTTGAGTACCTAAATGTAAGACGGAGATCAAAGAATCGA
>CATIXQ010000005.1:15217755-15264115 GCA_949711755.1 Leptidea juvernica | reverse complement strand
TCAGGTACTCAGGTACAAAAAAGTAATTGAAATCAGAAATATAAAGTTAAATTACTTTCCAAAACAAATCTGCGTGAATCAACACTAGTGGAAAACTCTTCTCAACTCAACTGGTGTGTTGATTCAAGTAGATTTTTTATTACACTTTTTTTTTGTGTTGTACACGTTGTTTTTTTTTTTAATTTAAAGTCAAATAAGCTTTCTGTTTCAACCTTAACGACCTAGGCGAACACGGCAAAGTGTAGATTTTTTTAATTTTTGAGAAAAGAAGACATAAAATTACGTATAATTTTATCAAATTACTTACGATATAGCTTGATTGTGCCCTCTGTGTCCCCCAAAGAGTTCTTAGACACGCATTTATATGAACCGTAATCAGAGTTTTTAATCCTTCGTAGAGACAATCTCAACACAGAGCGAAACGTGCCGCTTATCCTTTGTGGCTCTAAGCTGCCTCCTGCAATAATACTAAAATTAATGTCTTATAAAAGAAATGACTTATAATGATAAAAAACATTGTATTTTATTTCAGTCTCCTTGAATACCAGATCTTGAAAGGTCTAGAAACGTCGGGTTTACTAAAATAAAAATGTTACTTTTACGTAAAATTTAATGTAAAAACACAGTTACAAGGTAGAAAAATATTATATTTTCTTTATGAGAAAAATTAACAAAACGAGCAAGACCTTTCTACTGGTGGTAAGTGACCCTCTCCATATCCATTAAAATGTAGAGCCGCTTTGAAACCGCTAGATTCAATCTAAAATACCTCACCCGACTTTTCCTATTCTTATAATATTTTCCTAATAAAAATTCATCCTTTTGAACCGAAAACTTATTTAACGGCGTTGAGCACTTTAATTCGGATGGGTATAAAATGTTAAACCCGCGTCAGGACACGTGACCTGATCGAAAATTCGTAAGACAGTCGTTGAAATTATGGAAGAAAGTTGATTTTTCTAAGAGATAAACTCTTTAATGTATAATAATTGAAATAGTACTGAAGTATTAAATTATTTATGTAATATAAATTGTCACTTTTGTGTACGATAGAGAGAAAAATGAATATTGTATTGAACCACATAAATGCTAGTACTTTTATACTAATTAATAAAGCAATCCGCGTGAAATTGTTCCAAAATATTCAAGAATGCACAACTTTAATGTTCAAGTTTGGCAGAACCGGTAAGCCTATTTATGTAAGACTGTCATACCTACAGTAGGCAAAATAAGTAATATAATTTATTTTCACTTATAGATTGTTTATTTATTTAAATTTTCTTAATCTAATGTTACAATTAGTAGTTCTAAAGTATACGACAATTATGGGGAACATAAAAATTACAAAAATTCTCCCTAAATACTTCTGAAAAATAGAACTAATACTATCTAAACTATAATAAAAATAAAAAATTAAAGCACAAATTATAACTTTAACTTATTAAAATAATGAAAATAATGAAGACGAAAAAAAAGAAAAACTACTTAATTGACAAATGCGATTGAGTACGAGCTAAGTGTTTAACAACACTTTCTTTAAACCTGACCAGCCTACCACCGAATATATCAAGTTCTGAATTGGTATCGTTTAACTTATTGTACTCGCGAAGAATTCGAGCGAGAGGCGCCTGAACTCCCAGGTTGGTTTTTACAGAAGGAACTTGGAAGATTCTCTTGATTTTGAAACTTGGGAATAAATATGGGACAGCAAGGTTAATATTCTGCAAGAGGTTACTACATTGTATTTGACCGTTTAAGAGTTTGTACAAAAATATTACTCCGGAAAGAGATCTCCGATCGAGCAATGAAATCATAATATATTCTATGAGAGAATCCAGTACTAATGTATGCAAGGTGTCGTGTGAATGCACTTTGGATACTCTCGATCGTATATAGGGGATTCCACATAATACTACCATATTCGATATGACTGCGCACTAGAGCGTTATATAGAATTGTTTTCGTTTTGGAGCCGAAACAATTCGAGTTTCGCTTTAGAAATCCTAACATTCGTGCGGATGTGGTAACTACTTTATTAACTTGTGCAATAAACGTTAGTTTGCTATCAATAGTTACCCCCAAGTAACGAATTTCCTGCACTTCTTTTAATGGTGCGCCATCGATCTCATACACTGTAACAAGCGGTTTTTTTTCTAGTGTACTTAATATGAAAACATTTGCTTGCATTTAGGATCATACCATTTAATAGGCACCAATCTTTTATACCATTGAGATCACTTTGAACAAAAGCAGCCTCAGAGGCAGAGTTGATAACTTTATAAATTTTTAAATCATCGGCGAAGAGAGATGCTTTACAATATTTGATATGATTCCTAACGTCATTCACAAATATCAAAAAGAGCAACGGTCCTAGGTGGGATCCCTGGGGAACACCAGATCGCACTATATATGAATTAGATTCAGTGCCTCCTACAACTACTGACTGAAGTCTATTATAAAGATATGACTCGAACCACTTCAGTAAGTTTCCTCCAATTCCATAATTACTTAGATTCTGAATCAATAAAGGGTGACTGACTTTATCGAAGGCGTTACTAAAGTCTGTATATATCGCATCAATCTGGCGCCCATTGTCCAATTCTTGACATACTTCGGTGACAAAAGAGATGAGGTTCGTTTGAATTGAACGGCCCTTCCTGAAACCATGTTGCTCATCGGAGATCAAACTGTCAATATTTTTGGAGATAACAGGATGAAGGACTGATTCAAAAAGCTTGGAAAAAATAAGACAAAATGCATATAGGACGGTAATTTTTTACGTCGGTAATATCCCCCTTTTTATATACAGGTACAACACGAGACTTTTTCCATTCTTCAGGAAATACACCTTCTTTAAGTGATCTATTGAAGATAATAGTTAAGGGTAATGATATTGCAAACCTACATCGTTTAACAAAGAGAGGAGGAATCGAGTCTGGCCCAGCTCCTTTATTAATGTCGAGTCCTTTTATTTTCTGAGATATTTCAGCTTCACTGAAGCTCAGGGACATCAGAGAATGAACATTACCAATATCGACTAGACTAGAACTGCGAACGCGACGCTGACCACAAGTGTATATAGAAGAAAATTGATATGAAAATAGATTGGCAATATCCGCTGCTGTTTGTGCTGTAACATTATCCATTTTCACACAAGAGGGAAGTGTTGAATGGCCGCCTTTTTTATTTTTAACAAAACTCCAAAAACATTTTGGATTATTTGGAATGTTTGCTTCAATATTTCGCTTGTATTTAGTAAAGCAATCATCATAAAGTTTATGACAACGCTTTCTAATCATGTGATAATCTAATTCATCTCTAGGATTCTTATATATTCGGAACCTCTTACGTAAGTTTTCTTTTTCAGCAAGTAATTTTATTAAGGAAGAGCTGAACCATAGCGGATATTTAGATCTCATGTTGGTTGTTTTAGGAACAAATTTGTTAATGATATTGTTAATTATTTTATAGAACTCAGATACCATTTACGTTATCATGGACGCATAGCCTTCGATTCCAATCAATAGTTTTCAGATCATTGATAATAGAAACATAGTCACCTTTATAAAAATTTAGTTTTGCATTACCTCTCGCTCGCAAAAATGATATTCCAGAACTTTCAATATTTAACAATAAGCTAGGATGATTCGTATATGTCCTACTTAACACGTCAGGTGGGGCTGATACATTAATATTAGACATGTTACTCAATACTAAATCTAAAAAGCGGTCATAGCTATTACTAATACAATTAAATTGCTTTAGGTTATTCATAGACATAAAATCAACTAAGGCAAAGCCAAGAGTATTGTTATAGTTAGAGGGAGTCATAAAAACTTCGTTTGCTTGTGACTTCCAGTTAATAAACCCTAGGTTGAAATCACCAACTATAATGACGTCATCGCTTAAGTTGAAAGCTAAGTCAATTTTGGCCAAAAATTGTGTCAACGTCCCAATTTTTACAGGTGGAGGTAGATACACCACACATATAGAAAGTTTTTTTATTGCTTGATTAATATTAACACGTAATGTGACCCATAAATCCTCGACATCTGATTCCCATGACTCAACTCTGAAAGAAGAAATGTCCTTAGAGACTGCTAACATAACTCCTCCACCATCTGATTTAGTATTGCTAGAACTCGAACGATCCCTACGATAGACGGTATATCTGTTGTCAAATAATTCATTGTTTGAAATACTGGATCTCAACCAAGTTTCGGTAAGAGCGATGACCTTATAATTACAAGTTGATAAGTTCTTTAGAAAGTTTGTCGTCTTAGTTCTCAACCCTTGAGCATTTTGGTAATAAATGTTAAGCATCTTATAAAAAAACTATAGAGAAAAACAATAAATTATTAAGCTACAATTATATACTAAGTTTACAATTTAATATACTAAATTAAGTTAAAAGATTTAAGGTTTCGTTGTTCTTAATAAGCAAAGCTTGGCAGTTTTCATTTTTCCTCGTAAAAACGCGCCCATTGCGAATCCATACAAACTTATACTGCATCTGTTTTGCTTTCAAACGGGTAGCCGCGTAAAGAGCATTGGTTAATGGAGTTAGATGTTCGGATACAAATATAGGTTTTTTAGTTCCTCCAATACCAAGATGGCGAGAGTTAAAAAAGATAAGTTATCTTGCGGATTCTTCTTGTTAAATTTGCTCACAGCAGCCAGAACGACGTCACGTTTGCGCGGGGTACCTAACTTAACTACGACGGATCGAGGTCTATTACTGTCATTTGTTAATTTAGCCACTCTTGTCACGTGTTGTACATCATCCTGAGTGAGAGGACAGTCCACAGTCTTGGCAATCTGAATTACAGTTTCAAATAAATTCTCTGATCTTTTCTCTGGGATCCCATTAATAAGTATATTGTTCTCCCGTACATGAAGTTCGACGGAGCTTAGCCGGTTCGTTAGATCAGTGACAGTAGATTTTAACCTCTCATTATCTTTTTTTAAATGGACTATGTCAATATTCTTTTGTTCTAGCGATGATTTTATGTCTTCAAATTGTCGGTTCAGGAAGCTGATTGTGTCTTGGAACTCGGCTACCTTTTCAGTGAGATTGTTAAGTTCCGACGTAACCAATCGTTTGATTGTCACGGTGAGGACTGAAGATAACTCCTGTTGTAAAATATCTCGCAATTTTTCTTCAGTAACAAATGGTTCTATTTCTGGCAGCTGTGGAGGGGATCTATGAGATGGCTTTATTCGCTGTGTTATATTATCAGAGCATGAAGGTTCACTTCCGGGGCTTGTTTCTTGAGAGCTCATATCATGGGCGCTTCCATCGGAATTTGCGCGAGCTTGCGATAACGTGTTTGCATTGTCATCTTTAGTCTGCCTCTCAGAGCATTCAGGACACCTGAATGACGCTTTTTGTCTTGCGACCATCTCAATAAAGCGCTTGCGTGGGACATTTGCACAATCTAGATCGTATTTTAGCATACAGATATGGCAGCACAAATAATCCTTTTTTGGCAACACATTATGACAGCTAGCACAAATATTTGAAGGGGCCATTATAAGTTTATATCAGTTATAATAAATTCTAACAAAAAAAATGTAAAAAATGTTTAGATGGATCCTACGAATAAGGCAGATTTAATGAAGATATATAGCAAATATTTAAAAATTTAATAAATAAGATTTCTTGTAATTCGTTGTTAAATTATTATCATTACTGCTTCTATTGTTTTCTAAAACAATTTACAAGATAACTGTTATTATGTAATTTATTTATATTACGCAGATTACATAATGTATATAAAGTATGTCAATATTGGCTGGCTTTTTAACAATTATTTTATGATTTGGGCTTAGAATAATAACGCTCAGAACGTGAGTAGGTAGTAAGCGAATTTAAGCAATTGCACGCTGCCAAGTTCCATGACAAACAGCGCGCGAAATTTAATTGAGAAATGACTTACTGTGCAGTGAGAGGTTATAAAAACGCGTCTCATAATAAAAATAAAATTATTATTAGAAAATCACATTTCATGCGTTTTTACTATTTCACAACATATAGTTTAAGCTAATACATTCACACTTAATACCTTACCAATAGGGACTATTTCTCCATCTTCTCGGCTCCAGTAGCTGACTGGTTTCGGGAAAGCCTCTGTTTCACATTCCAACACCAAGTCAGTACCAAGAGCAGCTCCTACCAGCTGGTTTCTTATTGTGATGACCGGCGGAACTAAAACAAAAATATTTTAGTACTTCTGACTTATATATTGTAGTATACAAAGAAATATTTTATGTTAGCTATGGTAAAAGAGTATGGTGTTATATTGACAACTAATGGCGCCCCGCAGATTCACCCGTGAATAATATTTTTTTATAATAATATAACTATTGAAGCTTATGTATAAGAAATAGCATTCGATATTGTGGACTGTATAAATGTATACTTTTGTGAAATATTGTATTTATGTATCACTAACCATTACTGTGTAAATAGCTCAAAATAAATATGTTTGAAGTACTTTCAAACTCTAACAAACAAAAAACTAATATATTTGTTGAACAATTCGATTTTAATTTTATTAGTAATTTAGTTGCAAAATACTTGTAAATAATAAATATTATGGTAAATAAATAATGTTGTGAAGAATATAAAAAAATATAGTTTAACACAGCTTAGTAACGTTATTTCAATAAGAATTTGTTAAAAGTTATGTTCTTAAATAATTAATATTTTGACAGATTGTATTAAATAGCAATGATATTTTTTTTCTATGAAAGAATTCTTTTGAGAATTTTGCTTTTTGTTTCTTTGTTCGAACAGTTTTTATATCGGGTAGTTTTTAAATACATTGCTAGTTTTCTCTAGAGTTTAAAATAAAGTAGTGTATAAAAAGGTTTATGAATTGAATGTAAAACTCACATTCCACAGAAAGCATTATTCTTTTGCTCACGGTAGGAGGTACTCCGTTGGAGGCTATACATAAATAAGCTCCAGCGTGCTGCCGGCTCACTCTCGTAATATTTAATACAGGACCCTCCAGTGACGTCACTACAATCATAAACACAATATCAGTCGCTACGAATCTAACAACGTAACAACTTTTATCCAGTGTATTTATATAGTGTATTGCACTATATTTCATACTGAGAATTTTTTATAGTTTTCCAATACCTTTCAAAAACCGAGAAAACGTGATTCCTAAAAAGAGAAAAAAACATCCTCACATTATTTGGTGCAAAGGTTTTTTTTTAAGCATTCTATTATAAGTATTCCAACATTTCATCATAAATTATATTACGACAAACACATAAGTCATTCTTTGGCTCAGTTCAATCGTTTGATAACTGCGGCTAGTATTACTTCTCATTATTTTTATTAGTCTTTTGTTTATTTTATGAACGAAACGAGCAGGTCGTTCAGCTGATGGTAATTGATACGCCCTACCCAATGCAGTGCCGCTCAGGATTATTGAAATACCCAAAAATTCTGAGCGGAACTACAATTATTGCGCTCGTCACCTAGAGACATAAGATGTTAAGTCTCATTTGCTCAGTAATTTCATTAGCTACGACGCCCTTCAGACCGAACGAACCGAATATTAGTATGTGTTCAAGGTAAAACTTTGAGTGATGGCAATATTTTTAAATGAAAGTGAAACGTGCAGTGCCCCAATATTTGGAAAGGGTAGTTCATTACCTCCTCAGATCTATTAATACTAAAAAGGCATTAAGTGTGCAATATTATTGTCGCGTAGCATAGCTTCTATGTAAATGAGAGAGTTATCAAACTTCAAGGCATTGATAATTTCAACAGCTCCGTCACAAATACTCGTAGCTCATCGGAAAAGTGTTACTAAAACTTCTAGTGCAAATTGCTAATTTGTAGATGGAAGAGACTTATTTTGAAAATAGAACAGACCCGGGGGTATATAAGACGTCCTAAGCGTGGCCTATGGCAGTTCGAGTTCAGACTCGAAAGTGAAAAGGAAAAGAAAGAAGGGAAGAAAAAGTAGTGGAGAGTATAAAAAGTAGAGAAGATAGAAGAGAACGAGTGTTCGATGCGGTGTGATATGCTGGAGGCACCGCCATCTGAAGAAGAAATTAAGGCTGGTTCCTTTAAGCTGTATATTACTTTCCAATCCCTAACCCACTCTCATGACATTATTTTGCAAATGGTTAAGAGGTTTAAATGATGGAATGTAAGAAACAGCTACCCATGGACATCATATGTAAGAAGTTTTCTACGAAACGCAATTATTAAACTTATAACTCAACATTCAAACTATCGGTACAGTAAAAAATTCCACCATCGAGCTCGTCAGTATTACCTTGTGAACCATCGCCTAGAGGGATTGTTTTAGAGTGTTCCCTCCGCCAAGTAATTTGAGGTTGTGGTGATCCAGTAGCAGCGCACGTCAGACTCACTGAAGCTGCCTCTCGTACTGTTTGGTCTGTGCTCGTTCCACGATCAATAATATCTGGCGGAACTGACAAGATAACACAATGTTTAATGTATTATGCTTCGCGAATCATCTGCAACAGATCTGTCGACTTATAACGGCTTATCCTTTCTTCACAAGGCATCCAGTATGACTTATTTGTAATAATCAATATAATTGTGAACCAATATTGTTACAAACTGGTTACAAAGATCACGTTATTTTTCGTGAGATTCGTAAAATTCGATGTACGATTCTCGTATTGTAAGTAGCGTGAGAAGATCTCTACCTTTTCTTTCATATAATAATTAGGTCAAGTATGGCATAACTAGCTGTGACTGTGTGTGTGTGTATTAACCCTTGTTAATGCTTATTAACAACTAGGTTGTTCAACATTATTTGAATATTCGTAAGAGATAAATGAATAAATTGGCGCGCGACTTTTGATTACTAGAGACTGAGCTTTCGAAGTAAATATGCTGTGTAACATAACAAGCGATAGAACAGCGAGCGTGTATTAAATTATTTTCGGAATTATAATTTTGTTTGTTATAGAAGACGGAGACCAACGAATATATCCTAAACTTACACCAGACGGTAAGAAGTGATTCAACAGCAGCATAGAACCACACGAGATCTTAGGAAGTTGTACGCATTTTTATAGGGATTCGTGTCGTATCGTCCTGAAAGCTCATTCCACAATTTCGGTTTTTTGAAATCTGCAGTCCTAACACGTATTAATATAATCCATTCATATATCATGTAAACAAAACCTTCTGTTATCTTTAGAATACTTGAATAAATATTATATATCTTTAGAGTACTTGAAGTATCCGGGAAGTGCATCATTTAAAATTAAATTTGAAAACTGGCGTAAATGATTCAGTATTTTGCATAAAATCATTAATTTAATGCACATCCAAACTCTAGAGACCGGAACACAATATAAGTACAGGTCCACAGCTATCTTGTGACATAAAAGGTGTGGTGACGTAGGTACGGCCCTCTGGCGTACTTGCTCCTATTGATAGTTCAATAAGCAATAGTGAGAGATAATAATATATGCTTACCAACTATATCTAAATACCCAAGCTGACTCTTCATCGGGTCGGTATTTATCTGACACATGTACCATCCTCGGTCTGTCTCCCGGAGCTCCCTGATGTGCAGGAACCAAGTTCTATGATCACTGTGAGTAACACCCACTCTTCTACTTCTTGATATCACGTGTGTGTGGATTGTGAGTATTGTCTGTGTGTCAACACGAAGCCAAGCAACCTGAGAAAAGAAGATAACATTTACAAAGGTTAGTCAGGCGTGTTAATGTTGTGGTTTTAAATTTAGTTAAATTTTTCTCAAGCAAATTCGAAATTTTATCGATACATAGTTTATATCTCCACATGGCTTTATTGTTGTTTTTTTTATGACAGTAAACGACGAGACAAGCAGGACGTTCAGCTGATGATAATTGATACGCTCTGCCCAAATAATGCAGTGCAGCTGAGAATTTTTAAAATACCTAAAAGTTCTAAACGGCACTACAGCTGCTCTCGTCACCTTGAGACATAAGATGTTAAGTCTCATTAATTTGTTGAATTTAAAATATAGGTTAGATAAAGTAAAGCTGTTTATAATGAGGCAGTGCCCAATACTGCTAATCAATTATGCTGAACCCACCTCTATAGCGCAAATACTACCTTCGAGGTAGCTGATTTAAGTAATATGAAAGTATCTGCATTATTTATTTAAAGGTGCTAGTAAAACGTACATAATACACTCTTAAACTTAAATATTGCATAAAACAGTTCCAATGAGTCAAATATAGTCAGGTATACAACATAAATGAGAATCATTTCTATCGGGCACTTATATTTAACACAAAGACTTATACAGTATATAAAAAATATGATAAGTTATTAGAGAATCATTATACTATAGTTATCTTAGGTTTAAATGCTATGAGACTATCGTAAAATAGACCAGCCCCGGATGTCTCCAAAATATTATTTAATGAATGACAGACACGAAATAGTGGCGCGTTGCTGCCAACGTTAGTTCTTACAGTGGGTAGATAGAAAAGTTTATGTTTACTTCTTGTCCCAAATCTCGGTATGTTTTATGTTATTTTGCTGAAGGTATTCGGTGTATCTTAGCATGTTGTTTAAAACTTTATATAAAAACGAGTGGTCAAGCATACGAAGTCTATCAGTTAGTTTATTTAAAAAAAAAAAAATTATAGTCGGTTCTGTTGCTTATATTTCGGTTAAAAAAACATATGTGCTTGGTAAAAGAGCGATTAATTCGTTCAATGCGATCCCTGTTGACAGAATATCACTATCATTTCTATTGACTATACAAACATTACGAAACACTAATGTAATGCAACCAAATGACTTTTTACTATCTAAATCACAATCTTGTAAAATTTATCGCGACAAATATAAACTTTAATGCCACCAAGATTTATTATAAGCACCGGATATGCTTTTACAACAAGGTCATAAATATCTTTGCTTTGGTACACCTTGGTATTGTATCTTGCTGAAACAAAGACTGTGCAATTAAAATACTCTATATATGAAGATTTACTGTATAACCTCATACTTCTAGATGCTTTCCCTTGAAAGTGAGCTGGTCTATGCGTCATGCTCTTTGCTGAACTAAAGTAGTTCATAAAAAAAGTCGAATTGAGATCTTAGATATATAGATATAGAAGAAGTGAAATATCTCCTAAAATAAAAGCAACCATGACTGACACTTAAAGCTCTGTTCAAACTGAGGCGAATCACGCACGGGACGTGGGACGGAAGTAGCTCACGCCGATTGTGTCAGCTAACTTGTATGGAAGTGTTCAAATTGACGCGATTAGTCGCTCAAGTTGAAGGGAAACAAGAGCGGGACGCCCGGCGGGATTGTTTGATCTGACAATGCATGATGTTTCTCCACTGTAGGACCAAAAAGTAGGAGTAGGGAAGTCGCGTCATTTTGAGAGGCTAAGCGAGCGAGCGAAGTGCTCTAAAACAAACGCCCCGCGCGTTATTCGCCTCAGTGAACAGAGCTTAAAAAGTTATAATATAATTTACTTAAATTGAATTTCCGCCTAGTGTGTAAGAACTTTTCATTTGAAGGCTATTGTCGTTTTACGTAATAGTTGGTCCTTGGGTTTGACCTTCACAAAAGCTAAACTGGTTAAGCACATTATTACGAATATGTGTAATTTTTGTGGGTAACACATTGCGGTGGATTGGATAAAATTATGTTTGAAAGTCCAAGTTGTATAAAACAGTTCATAAGTATCTAGTAGTAAGTTTAGCCTTTTAACAGAATGAACATTGATGACTTTGTAATCAGGAAAAAATAATCTTCAACGATTAAAGCCATCGTATGGTTTTTATAGTCAAAGAAATTTAATTCAAATTCAAATATTTTTATTCAAAATAGGATGTAACATCACTTATTGTAAGTCAAAAAAATTACCAAAACGAATGCCTCACACCTGAGAAGAATGGGCGCAACAAACTTAGCGGGCTTTTTTTTCATCAAAAAAAATATGTTCACAAAGTGATATTGTACAATTATTAAACTTATTATTTAATAGCCTGAGGGTGATCACTCCATTCCCGATCTGTGGTTTCATTAAGAATGACATTTATGTTATAGTAACTTTTACCACACAAACGTTATTTAACAATTCTTTTGAATACTTTTGTTTTGAACATTTTCTGGGATCTTGTTGTAAAAGCATAGAAAATATTGACGTTTTCTGAAATCTTTATCATGGAAGTCGGCAGAATGCCATATTATAATATGTCATATTCTAAAATGTATTACTTCTGGATTTTTCGTCTTTTTTTTATACACGCAGCTATTTTGTGGAATTTTGTTGTTTGCTGTTCTCCCGATCTGGTATAACCTTCAAGTTTAGATCAAACACTCATTTCTAAAGTTGTCAATAAATTTCTTGACTTCTGAAAATTTTAATCTTCAAATCCACTGCTGGATTACTTTATGGGATTTTCACTGGCCGTTATTTATTATTATTATTTTGAAAAGTGAAGGATGGTAAAGTGTAATTATAAATAAAAACCAAATGTAATCAGATGTCATGAAAAGTTTGTGTTCGTAGGTAAAGTCGCGGGCTCCCACACTTAATATATAATCACAACTACATTGCAGGAGACTTGAATCTATCTCTCAAAGTCAACACTGCCGACTGAAGTTTGAAGTACTTTGTATGCACATAATCTGTATACTTTACTGTTCAACACGTTGCTTAAAGCTCGTCGCGAGTGATTCTGGAGGGTGTTGTTTAAATGCTTACGGA
The DNA here is from genome assembly GCA_949711755.1 of Leptidea juvernica. NCBI lineage: Eukaryota > Metazoa > Arthropoda > Insecta > Lepidoptera > Pieridae > Leptidea > Leptidea juvernica. The sequence continues at coordinate 15,251,374 of CATIXQ010000005.1, read as the reverse complement.
ATGTGTAGATTATCGGATAGAAGTTTAGACTCCGCTTAGGTTTGTCTTATATATTAATATGGATCTTAGAAGTAAGAAAATATCGGCTTTATGCTATAAGAACAACTTTCCAATAGTGTGAACGTTAATATAAATCTGTATGGGTCTGTTTCACAATGTACAAGTAAAGTTACCAATAGGCTACTTGCCACTCATCTATCGAATAAAAACATTATTTGCGTCTCATAATGTATAAATAATATTGAGAAGCAACTGAAGCGCCATTGAAATTATAGGATGGATCTCGTAGCAAATATCATATTAAAGTGTCAGGTACTGGATAGTCTGACAGAGTGACAAGAATTTGACAAAATAATGTCAGTTTATATCATGTTTAGTACTTGGTATATTGTGGCTTTGTTATAACCTATGGACAATTATGAAAGGCTCATGACAATTAATTAGTTGACATTTTCAAATTTAGTAACACGAAAGTGCAAAGTAATTATGTAATGATAAATAAAGATTGCGGTATTTATCTAGCCTATGTCAATTTGCTACTTTAATTGTACTAATACTTGACATAGCCACTAAGTCTCTTAATAACCTAGTGCGTAATCGTAATGGGAACAGATCTCAGAAACCAAATCGTGCATTACCGAAAAATCAATGGCTTCAGTATATTATAATTTAAAAGATTTTGAAAATCCGATAAACAGACGAACAAAATAGTTTTTTCAGGTACCGTAAGGGATTTCATATTCCGAGGCATTCAGCGTTGTCAGTTACATGTGATCTGTAGTGACTTAGGAAAAGCGTTTGATCGCATGTTTTCCTTCATTCTGCTCCAAGAGCTCAAACTCTAGGTATTCGCAGAGACCTTTAAGATGGTTGGAAACATATAGTACAAACAGTAGACAAGCTAGTAATATTGGTAGTTCTTGTAGTTACTATATTATATTAATCAACTCAGGTGTTCCTCAGGGATTTGTACTGGGTCCATTGTTTTTCAATGTCCACTTCACTGACAATAACAGCTATTTGAAAGCTTCAAATGATATAATGGTCACTGACTATAAAAAATGTTTTAACTATATTGATGAATGTCACAAAATTCAATAGTATCTGTGTTAACCAAAATAAATAAAATAGTTTTACTAATACAATGATTTTGAACACGTTTTCGACTAGGTGGGTACCACAGTGGGTCTGTTTTCTACCACGAAGCAGTAATGCGCAAGGATAGTTGTGTTTTGCTTTGACGTAGTAGCAGTGATATTACTGGGCTAATGTGACTAAACATGTTAATATTAATTAAAACTGAAGAGCGTAATTGCGATGCATTTCAAAATCTTAGATCCAATCAAGAATTTAGAGAGACACTGCATAGTCCTGGGCTGGAGGAACCACTTACAAATAGGTTTTCTTAAAAACTATAATCTGATTAAATCAGCTCCACATAGCTGCAAAAATGGCGTAATAGATAATAATATTATATTATATTATTTACATGATAACCAATTTGGTTATCATACCATGCAACTTGCATATTCGCCTAGTGGTCTATGTAAGGACTGTTTTGTTTTGTTTTGTTAAATGATTTATTGAATGCAGAAAGACACAGCAATAGTTGAACCTTCTATTGTAATTTTAAATTTGCAATTCACCGTAGTCCATATTATCAACTTTGTTGTTAAAATCTATTTTAATTTTATCGATGTAAGATTACCAAATAAAAAAAGAGACGAGCGTAACGGCTCATTCTCATTCAATACTCGCAGAATAAAGTGCAAAGTGCCCATAAATTAGTTAAGAAGAACAGGAGTATAAAAGAAAGTCCCAACGACTATAATATATATTATTTATTACAATACCTTGTATGTAGAGAGGTTATGCACGGTGCAAGCTAAGATAGCTTCCCGACCCAGTGGAGTTGTCACGTTCTCTATTGGACCGCTGAATCCGGGCTCATCTGTAACAAATATTGTATTTTATTATCATACCATTTTATGAAAATTGTTTTAAAATTTGTACGCAGAGAAAGAACAATTTCATTAATGTTATTATTATATTCAAAATGAATCAATATGTGAATTTAAATTGACTACTTGACTGTTTTTGAATTTACAGTTACTTTTTATTTCTCACAATAATCTATTCCTCAAAGAAGTCTTATTTGAATAGTAGAATATATAAGTAGAATTCATAAAAGTATATAACAGTTGTAATTTTGTTTTTCGTAATATATTTCCGTCAGTTAACTTTTATAAATTACTTTTGAGTATGTATATAAATTTTATAATTTTGTTTGTCATAAACTAAGGCTAAAGAGCGGTACCTCCCAACACAGGGGATAAGTTTAATGGGTGGCCCCTCGTTTTTTTTTTAAGAAAATAAGGGACAAGACGAGCAGGACGTTCAGCTGATGGTAATTGATACGCTGTGCCCATTACAATGCAGTGCCGCTCAGGATTCTTGGAAAACCCCAAAAATTCTGAATGGCACTACAACTGCGCTCGTCACCTTGAGACATAAGATGTTAAGTCTCACTTGTCCAGTAGTTTCACTAGTTACGGCGCCCTTCAGACCGAAACACAGTAATCCTTACACATTACTGCTTCACGGCCGAAATAGGCGACGTTGTGGTACCCATAACCTAGCCGGCATCCTGTGCATAGGAGCTCCCACTGGTAAAGTTTTATATGTAATTTTTGTTAAAGAAATTAAAATATAATTAATCACTATATTATGTTATATATTTTTATCATCGTGGAATTTTAACATAGTTATTAAAGTTTCGGTCTTTGATTCCCTAATTCACGACACACACTACTTACAACGTCCATACATTTGGGTATTTATTGTTACATAGTCGTATTACAAACACGATGAAAAAAAAACAAAAAAACATCAACTTTCTATCTTACTCGCGCAATGATGGGAGGTATAAGTTCTTCAGATAAATGATTTTAGTTTATTTAATATATTTAAGTATACCATAACTTTAATATTATATGAAAATATTTAATTATTACATTTATATAAATAATAATAAAATAAAACTTAAATAATCTTACAAAATTAATTAATTACAAATAGAAAATATCATTAAGGTCGCTATCGGCAGGTAAGGTGCCCATGAAGCTGGCAACGTTACCTCTTTGTATAGCCAAACTTATCCTTTGATAGAGGTACGTACCAGATCTTGGGTCACCTGTTAAATCGTCTCTTTTACGAGTTTTTGTGCCGATGCAGCGGTAAATTCAATAAGAAACAATATTTATATATTTTTTTTGACATTCATAAGTGTCATTTCTGACACGACATGAATAAAGTGTTTTTGAATTTGAATTTGAATTTGGTGAACCCCAAGGACCCATCGTCTCCACCCCAAAGGGAACAAATATGTATCCATCACCGAGTGATGCATATTTCCTCCGCTTTAGGTTTTCGGCAGATTCCGCCGCTGCAGATGAATTTTCAATATGAGAGGGGGCTAGCGTGTCCACACAAGTCGCATCCCACACCAGTGGCATTCCACGACTCCAAGGAATCAACGTCATGCCATCAGGCCTCTTACCATCATCACGTGAAATTCCATTTGGCTCTAGGATAGCCGGCACGTTGACGGAAGTAAACGCCCGACGCAAGACGTCGTTTAAGGCGGCATGGCGTGAGAGACGGCCCGCACTGCGGCGGCAAGATAAGCCATGGTGACCAAGGCTGTCTACATTGCCTCCGCAGCGGCACATATGGGGAACTGTTCTAGGGATGCCCAGGCGTAAACCAACTGCGATTGAGAAGCTGGAATTATCGAGAAGTGTCCCTATGTTACTCACAGGAGTGGCCTGAAGCCATACCCTGATTCTCGTTCGTTAACAGCAATAAAACGAGCCTGATCCGAAATATTGTGATTTGATAATAATATCTTTTTGTGAATGATTTTGCACTGTGGCTCATCCCAAAGCTTTTGTGATCTCATGTTTAAAGACAAATTTTCACTTGGACAGGCAAGTTTTCAAGCATTTTTATCGGTATCCGCATACACCAGGGGCAGGGACCCTAATGACCGGGAGATAATTTTATCATATAAAGTGCTGAAATTGTGAACAGAAGATAAGAATGCTGGTAAGGATATACTAGATATTTTTCTGATGCCAATTCCACCAAAACGAATGAGCAGAGAAGCCTGGCACAAAGAAATATCAGACAATGACCAATTTAATATTTTTTATAATAAATTTCGTAGAGAATCGTCCAAACTTGACAAAAGTATCTCATGATTCCAAAGAGGGCAACATCGGAGAACATCGGTTAGCTTGGGGACAAAAAGACAAAACCGTATTATATGATAGGCCATGTGGGAATGTATGCAATTTTTATTTAATAATAAATGCATTATTATGACGATCTATGACCCTGACTACTAAGTCAGAGGTCCCGGGCTCGAATCCCAGTAGATGCAATCATTTATTTGATGAATATGGATGTTTGTTTCCGAGTCATGGATGTTTATATGTATTTACGTACGTTGAAGTAAGTATATTTAAACACACATATAACACACATATTTAAACCAATAAAACGATTAAATTTATTTTAGGAATACGAATCCTAAGATAATATAAATTAAATCCACTGCGGTTTTTTCCAACTCGTCGTGCTTCAGATGGGATGAACGTGTTTTAATAAAAATATAAATATACAATATCTGCTTTTAGAATGAAACCTGAATAATTAATGTTTATTTAATCTTATTGAAAGCATGTCGAAAGAACAGAACAGAGACAAAAACTGACGAAATATATTTCATTTTCGATTCCACTCAACTCGTTAGTTTGTAGTACCGGAAAAATACGATTTTGTGATTAATAACTAATTATTATGGGCAGTAAAACTATGACTTCTCTTATATTGTTCGGAGATTGGTTTTATTCAAAATTAATATAATAGATTTAATATAATATTCTGTTATCGTACACATTCTTTCACACCTATTTTCGCATGCAGTATTCACCTTAAAAGGTAATCCGTTTACTAATAACAACTTTGTTACTTCGTACGTACTTACCATTAACATAATAAATAAATAAATATTGAAAAACGCGATTGAACTTATATAAAGACTTTTCATTCTTCTTTCACCGTTTTCATTAGTACTACGAGCTTTTAAAATATAATAATAATTAAACATCTTATTGTTTTGTATTCTTTTGAGCAAACCCTTTCATTGTATGCCAATCTTAATCATACAGAGTCTGTGATACTAACTTTATATAAAACTAACTGACCTGGCAAACGTTGTTTTGCCATATAAATTGTATTGATCTTGTGCTTGCTAGTTGATAAGAGATGGCGCTAGTTGTATTCATTAGTTCATTCACACTTCTTTTATATTTTGTATAATTCACACTATAGTTTTATAAATTATAGCCGACATGTTATTATGGTGTGTTAGCTATATTATTGTAAAGTTTCATCAAAATCTATTCAGTAGATTTTGCGTTAAAGAAGTTCAAACATACATCCAGACATACAAACTTTCACATTTATAATATTAGTAGGATTTCGTGCCTGTCATGTTGATAGAAGATTTCCTATTCCTAGATAGGTATAGCTTATTCTGGTTTTCACTCTAGATCATGCTTATCATTATTTTAATAACTACCTGATACCCGCGACTTCGCGTAGGTTTATTTTTAATTTTTTATGAAAACAAGGGACGAGACGAGCGAGACGTTCAGCTGATGGTAATTGATAGGTACGCCCTGCCCATTACAATGTAGCTCAGGATTCTTGAAAGACCCAAAAATTCTGAGCAAGTACCAGAAGGCCAGTAGATAATGGATTTTTAAAAATAATAAGCAAGTTTGAAATTGAAGATTATCTGGTTCTGGTTCCGGTTCCCGTTTTCGCTTCCGTTCCCAACATATTATATGAATCTTATTTCAAGGAAGATTGATATGGAAAACTAAGCCTACTATTGGAATAGTTATAGCTCATCGACGTGAATTTCAGTTTTTCACAAATCCCGCGGGAACCCAACATTTTCGTGGATAAAATGTACCCTATGTCCTTTCGCAAGCTCTAGTCTATCGCTTATATTAAGTTATTCGCACTTACATTCACTTCCCTTACATTACACTTAATTCACATTTATAATATTAGTAGGGTAATGAGCATTGTTGTAATTAAATTGGTAAAATTTGTCTTAATTATTTTAGTTTAAAAAAAAGAAACATACCGACGAATTGAAAACCTCCTCCTTTTTTGAAGTCGGTTAAAAAGGAAAAATCAGTAAAAATTTTCCTAACGTTATAACAAAAGAAACAGCAAAACAAAATCATAGACAAATAAATAATGTTATAATTAATTAATTCATGTTTACATATGCTCATATTGAATACTAACAACAGTATTTGTAAAGTAAATTAAACAAGAGATCAAAACAATAACATAACCACAGAGTCCTAAATAAACCATTGTCTAGATGAAACATGATAACTGAGCCTAAAGGTAATCAAAATACTTAACGCAAACTAACCGGTATCCGAAAGGCAAGTTCAACAACAGAGTTGTTCAACTCTCACCGTTAAAACAAATACTCTCTCATTTCGTACAGCGCGCTTCAGAGATAAATAAGGGGTATTAAAACACGTATGTGCGTGCTAATAGTATCACATGAGTGTTTTAGTAGTATTATCAACAGTTGCATACAAGACTTTATTTACACCCATAATATTGAATCCTCTATAAAAGATTCTGAAACAGTTAGCTTACTGCTAATATTAAAAAATGCAGTCCTGGTAACCATAATATCATCCAAAGGAGTGTTATTATGAAAACGCATGATATAATGTTGTACTGAATTTCATTACAACACTCGTTTGGATGATGTAATGGTTATTAGGATATTGGGTGTTTTAATGTTGGCAATAAGCTAACTGTTTTAGAATCTTTATTAGAGGATTTAAAGCAACGGTGGAGATAAATATTCTTATAATATACATATTGCAAGACCGTTGAATGAATAGGACAGTCCTAGGTGCTGGAGCTTTATTGATATGGTAGAGTCACGAGTGCCATCGTACTGCAGAACAGTCGAGCCAAACTCCACCAGATTATTATATTTTACATATTAAGTTGATGTCGAGAACCTTTGCGGTCTTGGACGACTTCCAACGGGCGTAATTCCGTATGACTTAAGGCACGCAATATACATTATTCTGAGGATAATTTGAATCGGAGTCCTGTTTTGGTTGAGTCAGCCACGCGGCTTCCAGACGTAATAGCCATATGCCGCTATTATTGGATATTCTGCTGACTATGGGTTTCCAGGTGTCTGTTAACGCCCATCTTGGAGCCTGGACCATTTCCGGTTCACACGCCAATATCGCACAACACCGGAGACCCAACGGGTATGGCACAAAATTACTTAGAATGGTATAATATGGTGCGTTGCTCAGCAAGTTCTGTTTCCTTAGACGTTAAGATGTAGATTGGACCGGATGATATATCTCCCATCGTACTCAAATAGTATGCCTCTGAGTTGATAGCCGGTGCTAACTCATTTCTTCAAGCACTGATACTCAAGCGATATAGTTGTTATTTCTGGTTCACCCAATCCCTATAGAAGGTAACATAATTGGCAGAGCTAACTACAGACCTACTGCTATAACTCTGCTCTGTTAAAAAAGAAGTTCATCAGTTGGTCAAAGAACATAATATATGCCCAGCATTTAGTCTAGATATAGCGCTGGTGAAACGTCCATAATTTGGGCTTGCCGTTCTTGCAATTGGGCCAGCTTCTTCACTGGGCGCGGCTTGTCGGTTATCGATGGATTTTCGTCGATTGTAAACACCAGGTTCGCTAGATTTCTGCAAGGCTATAAAAGAATCAAAAACACACGAATCAGAAATAATATTCGATGCATAAGCATTGGACCAGATACAAAACGTAATTCGATGTAAACCACCATCTGTTTACAGCCGATGGTTACCAATAACGAGAGCTTGTAATTAATCTCAAAACAAGAGAACCGATTTCACAGCCACAGGCATAATCTGCTTTGAAACTTGGTACAATGAGCGTCAATTAACACAACTAATAGATATTAGTCAAAACAATATTATGTTTCATTTTGGTTGAGTACTGAATGTGACTAACGGCCGTTCCCAATATTCTTTCTATCTCTTACTTGAGATAAAAATTGTAACTATCCTTGACTTTTCTGTACCTTGTAAACTTATTGACGGTTACTATCCATTATCCGTACACGCTGTCTGTCAATGGGACGACGCATAGCTTACCAGCGATAGAAGTTTGTATGGAAATTGCAATTTATGCGTTCCAATATAAGGCGATAAGAATGACTTATCGGGTATATTGGGACAGCTTCAGATTATTTACAGCTAATTACTGACAGTAGAAGGTAGTAATTTATGTCTATCTGTAGATAGTATATTGGGAACGGCCGTAAAATTTATCTATTTATCCTTCAATGTCGTCTGAAGTCTTTAAAATATTTATATAACCACAATATGGGCAGTAAAGATATAATTTACACACATTTTTCATATTATGCATCGTTAGTTTCATAGATGCAGAAATTGCTTCTTACAACACTTTGATGTACTTAAATTTTATAGTGAAAAATTTTGTGAAAAAAAAATTTACCAAAAAAACATCCGACTTCAAAAACACTGCACACATTTTAAAACAATAGATATAATATGCACAAAAATGTACAAAAATAATTGCGTATTTTTATACAATCTAATTAATTAATCCAATTCTAGTTAAGATTATTGTCATTTTTGGAATCGGTGTCCTTCCGCCGCGACCCGCTTTCCCCTCTGTCCTCCTCACAACTCAAGCACATCTCACCTATAACTATGTATGTAGTTACAAACCTATCTTGGATGACAGCGACTCCAAAAATTACAATAATCGTAATTAGAATTAGACAGTAATAAACATAAAAAACAAAATACCGACGAATTGAGAACCTCCTCCTTTTTTGAAGTCGGTTACAAAATACGGGTTGCACTCCGGGAGAGCCAGCAGAAGATAAAAATTGAACATTAACGTTGTGCATTTTTTAATGTTTTGTAATGGTCAGGAAATCATTTCGCACGAATTGCTTTATTTATCAGTATAGAAGTACTAGGTTTAAAGGTGAATATTTTAACCACATAAATGTGGTTAAAATATTCCTTATATCAGCTACCTGCCAATAAAAGTCCCATCAAAATCGGTCCATCCATTTCAGAGATTAGCCGGATCAAACAGACAGACAGACAGACAAAAATTGTAATAAATGCTATTTTGGTGTAAGTACCGTATATATATTCATCTAGTAATAAAACGGTTATTCAATATTACAAACAGACACTCCAATTTTATTTATATGTATAGTTAAGTTGCCAAATGATTAGAACAATACAAAATACAAAAATGTTTAGTTTCCCTACCAATAATAAGGTGAATATCAAAATTCGATCAATTAAGTCGCTTCATAATGGAAGTAGATTTTATATTTTACTAGCTGACCCAGAAAACGTTGTATTGCCATCTAAAGTATTAAAAAAAATCAATAATTAAAATTTTTCAGGTATAAAAATTTATCGTACTGCAACAATCATTATATTCGATTGCCATATTGCAACTCTATTGCGTGTCTGTGGATGAATTAGAATAATATTAAAATCGCGATACAAAATTAAGTGTCGATCGTAGATGGGTGAATTTGAAGTTGAATGTATTTTTTAATACTGACTCATACTCAAACAAATTAAAAAAAAATATCATAAATTTAAAGAATGAAATTGGCGTGGACCACCCCTAACATTTAGGGGGATGAAAAATAGATGTTGTCCGATTCTCACACATACCCAATATGCACACAAAATTTCATGAGAATCGGTCAAGCCATTTCGGAGGAGTATAACTACAAAGACCGCTACATGAGAAGATATATACACTGGCCTTCAAAAGTATGTATCACACTTTTAAAATTGGGATAACGTTTTAAGTTCACAAGATATACTTTCGAAATAAGAAGGACTCCAAAGAGAATTTAATTTTGTACATAAAAACTTTATAGTCGGTAACCTTCTTTTAAGAATTGGCTGAAAAAAAAACTTCAAAAACAAAACCATTCCTTTTTCAAAGTGAACGTTTCCGAATTACAATTTTACCATTCACATTTTTCTTTCTGTTTTTAATTTTTTTCAAGATCTATGGGTCTTGTTTTAAAAATTTATGCTAAAAAGCACATAACATTTATTTATCATGCCTCTTTCAGTTGAAGAATGTGCTAGGATCATGGCTTTTCTGGAACTAGGCATCAGTATGCGTTGCACTGCAAGAATGGTGGGTGTGACGGTACAAACGGTCCAGAAGTAAAGCGAAGGTACGAAGAGACTGGACACCATCTGAGGAGACCTTGTAATGGCAGACCGAGGTGTACCAGTGTTTGATACGTCTTTTAAAATAAAATTTAAATTTTGTGAATAAATTATAATTTTGACGTTGTACATACTTTGAAAATATTGGGAGTGGAATATATTTTAAACGTGCTAACAATTATAGCCCTTACTTCTGGGATTAATTACAAAAACTGAAAACAAAATTTTATGAACGATGCGAGACTTCAACCGGGTTTCCAACCCTTAGGCCATTTAGGGGATGTAAATATATTTTCAATGTATGTAATATATGTTCAATCACCAGATTGAACAAAGTTTTAGGCACTAAAAGAAAACCACCAAAAAAGATGAAATAAATCAATTCTTTATTTTTAAAATGTTTGACGGTACATGTGAGGAATGGACCCATATTTCTTTCCTGTCTTGGATCAATCAATTATGGAAGGAGACAATTTTTGTAGAAACTAATCAGAAAGTTTTCCATTTTCTCCTTCCAAAATTGTGGGTATTTCCCGATAAATTCATATTTTATTTTACCGTCCAAATAGCAAACACGCATATGTCTTGCCCAGTAATACGCAGCTGCCCTTGTATTTGATAATACCATTTATGTTTTTTATTAATTTTGAAGTGATTATTAATTGGCAACCAAAAGGTAACTTTTTTTTGTAAAATTGCGTCGTCTGGTTCCATTCCATAGGTCGAAGATGGACTTTTATTTCGATGATACCAAGACCGCATTTTCCATCAGGGCTCGCTCCTAGAAACGGAAATTCTAGGTCTACGAATAATCCGCACTGTTCTATATTCGTATTGAACACCCTTTCTTAGTCTCTGATCGCCGTTTGTTCGTTCGTTTTGCCATGTTTGATTGATGGTACATTGCTGAGGTCTTTACCATAAAGAATTTTTTGACCAGAGGACCGCACTCAGTCGTTGGATGCCTTTTGCATACTGTAGCAAACCATGACGTGGTCAAGAGCTTCCTTCGCTTTTCCAACCATAATGGACTTCCACTTTGTAAAATTGTGTCATTTTCAAGGTTGTTCCTTTCGCCTTCTGAAAGTTCCAGTGTCTTCAAAAAGTTTTCTATGGCTTCTTTAAATTGTTCTTCATCCATATCAACTTTTTCGCAACTATCACATAATACTGATCTTTTTTACAAATTGTTGGCCTGACATTTTTTTCTTTCTAACGTTTCTTTCCATTCTTATCCTATTAATATTCGTCGATTTCTTAGAACCTAATTAATTCTGAGTTGGCGTTTGTGTTAAAAATATATTTGTGTACCGCCGACTGTAGGACACCTGTATTGTATGAGACGACGGCTGCGGCACAACGAGCGAGATAAGACCCTCGCTGGGAAAAAATTACTCTTTTGCCCCCGACAAACTTTGCAACTCTTGCATTGAAACTTTCCACGGTGTTATTTGTTTTGTTGTACACAAAACTGTACGCATGAAAAGATAGTCGATGAGCTAAATCTCCAACTTTTTGAAAAACGCCGTATGCTGACATTTCTGGCACTATATTTTCTCTACGTTTTTTCACGTGATCTGTGCAAAAATATGATGCACATTTTGATGATGATCACCAAATATATGGTATGGCCCATTAACAATATCACTTTTTATATTTTTTACTTTTTTCTCATATGTAATATTATTTTTACTTGTCCAATATTTAACGCGACTATCGATACCCCAGCGAATCCGTAAATATTTGTCTTTAATTATTTTTCGGGCCCTTATGTGGTAAGTAGTGTTATTTGCTATCGTAAGAAGGCCCTTACAGTAGTTTTTAAGCAAATGATTCTTGCATTCTATTTTACCTACTGTGACATTATCATATGGCCTTGCATTTCGAATACTAGCATATGTACTGGAATCACCATCTGCGACGTACTGGTTGTAAATGAGTCCATGACTTTCAATTGATTTTTTGAACCCTTCTGTTATAATACCTATTTCCACTGCAGTAGAAGGACCTTGAAAATTTTTGAAGCAATTATGTATTGGTGCTTTAGTTCCTTTCGCAATAGCTCGTGACCAGATGTTGCACATCATATTTTTCACTCCGTAGTAGAGAACTTTCTTTGAATGAACTCCGACAATTGCACTGTAGTTAGATCCATATGAACATTTGGACCAACAAGCATCACCCGATACAGCGATCATTGGTATTCCGGTATCATTAATGTTTCCATTACAAAGAGCATGTCTTTTTTCTTCCTCACCAGCCTTAGCCATACAGTGCTGGACAGTTTTTTTCCACCATTGACAAATGGTATTATGTTTAGTTTGATACAATCGTATCGACATAGGTGGTATATTTGGTAGGTGGTATATGGCAAACAACTGTATTTAGCTGAGTAACTCCGGCACCAATACTCATTACACCTGCAACAATTTCCTCATTCACATCCATTTTGTTTTCCAAACAATTTGACGATTTCAATACAAATTTAGAGCCACACATTTTGCACTTCAAATAAAAAGTTGAAATAAGCCCAGTCCTTTTTTCCTTTAAAAGTTCAACAGTGCTTAAATTGCAATTAAATATAGAACTATGGCTTCCGATTTCTTGAAGCTGCTTCATAAAATAGCCTAATTCTATGACCCCTCTTCCTGAAACTTGGAACGGTTCGGTTTCTTCATTGTTTGTGCTCTAAAAGCAAAAAGAAGTACTCGTTTCAGACCCGATATTCGATATTTTTGACCCCGAAAACCATGAAAATGACACCCATGAAGAGAAGTTGGTAAATTTCATAGGCGCCATCTTGGATTTCGTTTTAGACCCGATATTCGTTATTGCTGACCCCGAAAACCATGAAATTGACACCCATTAAGAGAAGTTGGCAAATTTCATAGGCGCCATCTTGGATTTCGATTTAGACCTTATAATTATTTAGAGATGAACATAAAAATCAAAAAATACAGAAACATAATTTTTTGAAAATCTTACCTTGTCAAGTTGCCACTGCGTACAAAATACGTAAAGTATCAAAGACAGTATTGCGGAGCTTATAAAAAGTATTTATGTTCGTATAGCGATCTTTCCTAGCACGAGCTGCTGCTTACAACCGACACAGTGTACACTCACGACGAAGCCCGAGCGCGGACTGGCATTGTATCGATAAATACTTCTATGCAAAGCGTTCAGACTGACAAAATAAAATAACCCTTATTACGACACGTTAAAACTCATGCTTATCAGAAAAAATATGCGAATTTTAGACGATTCGTTTATTTTTTTCTGAGAAATATTTATGAATATTAATAATTATTCATAACATATTCATTAATATTTCTCTGGAGCTTTTGAAAATATTATACATCTGCGTTCCTTACGTATTTTTTAAAAGACAAAACTATGTAAGTAGCAGCAGAAAACTGATCCTGAATGAGGCCCCATTTCGTCAATTTTGTGTGAAGAGGTCGTCGGATAATCGTTTTTACGACATAAATGATCAGAATTTCAAACCAAAAATACCTCGCTATTTGGAGATAAAGAAGTAATCAATTAGTCGCAATTTTTAATTTTGTTAGATTTTGTTTCATTTCATCACAAACTCAACCGAAAAATAGCTTATTTTTGTCGGATTCTTAAAGGCGTCCTTAATCGGCTTGTTTTTGTGCTACACTGTTATGTAAGGTGACACGGAGTCCTTATTTTTTTACTAGTCCGTGACTACATATTATACTACTAGCTAGTGGTAGACTAGAATTCATAAGATAGGAGCAAATATCTCCTATTTAGACAAAGCCTATAATAAGACAATCAATCAGTTAAATAATTCATTCATCCAAGAATAATAATAACCCAAGCACAACAACTATTTAAGTTTCACATTATATCGCACTACTAATCGCTCTCATTAACAATTAATCATTATGTTAATGAAGGTAAACCAATTAGACAGGTTGAACGGTGATATTATGGTTTACATTGTTAAAATGTTCTAACAGCTGAAGTTCCGGCGCTGTCGTTGACAAATTACGAACGTCTAGCGAGTAGCGGTATACTGACGAACATTGTAGTGACGGCATTAATTGACTTCATGTCAAATTTAACCGCTTGTCGCAACCTATTTCAAATATAGGCGTGATTTTCATATTTACACCAGTCCGATGTCAACAACAAACATGGAACCTTCAGTTAATATTCTTGAGAATAAAGATTTATCCCTTTTTTTAATTGATTTTTAAAATACTGTTGCCTATGAATATTATCTTGATAATGTTATGTATTTACATAAGCACATAAGTGAATTTGATAGAAGCTGTTATAACCATAATGTTAACACCAGGAAGAATCATAAACTTATAATGCCTACTACTACTCGACTAAGTCGAGTTAGTAAGTCTTTTGTAAGGCGTTGTATATGCTTTTACAACCAGTTCCCAGATAATGTTCAAAACAAATGTATTACGAAATTCAAAAGAATTGTTAACAAACGTTTGTGTGGTAAAGGTTTCTATAGCATAAATTACTTTCATAATAATACCACTGATTGGGAAGTGAGCGACCGCCCACGGCTTATTTTATCTTAAATATTCATGCTTTTCCAATTCAATCCAAGAATCCCCCAATATGGTTTACCTGATTAGCAAATAAATTTAGTTTATCAAATGGTATTTAATTATAACCCTTTTATTATAAAAACAAGGAACTTTATATAAATCCAACTCCGCTAAGGCATGTTTTAAAATAGGAAAAATAAGTGGAAATAAGAAGCAGCAAAAATGAAAAATAGCCTTGTTTTGAATTTATCTCCAAGTACTTTCCAAGTAGCTTTCATGTAGGTACATCAATCAGTTACATTTTATTAAACTACTAGCTGACCCGACAGATGTTGTTCTGTACATAATAAGTAATATACTGTTTTTAATGATTTGTTTTTTTATGGAATAGGAGGACAAACGAACGTACGGGTCACCTGGTGTTAAGTGATCACCGCCACCCACAATCTCTTGCAACACCACAGGAATCACAGGAGCGTTGCCGGTTTATTTTAATTTGTCACTAATATTTCATATCATCAAGAGTTATTTCGTAAAATATGCTCCCTGTTATTAAAATGAAATTCTCTCACAGCAGATCAGTCAAACTGTGCGTCAAATAAAAAAAATCGTGGGTCTCAAATCAAAATAAAAACTAAATTACACTCTATGAAGTAATCCAAATGAATATCCGTTCATTAGTTAAGGAGTTCACTGGGAACAAACATCAGAACACTAGATTGATTATTATGTATTAAGATTAAGATAATTTTATTATATTGATTAGTTTTAATCAAAGCAATTGAATGGAAGGAAATAAACTTTAAATATTTCATAATATTATAAAATAGAAAGGAACATCGAAGATTATTTAAAATAAGCTAAGGTATTTATTTCCGCGGAGCACCAACATTGAATATAATAATATTTTTGAGAGGGTTGTTTCAGGAACAGATCTCACGTAAAACGTCGCAATTTCAAGTTTCAAATGCAAACGTGAAATAAAATAAACAGCGACTCCAGAGAGATAAGTAAACATAGACGGTGACTGGAGAAAAGTTTATACTCAAAACTGTAATGTAGTTTCAGTTTTGTGTATGTACTCGTAGCTCATAGCATGTTGATGTATCTTTGAAAGATTTTTGCGAAACGTTTTATTAATAACTATGTTAAGAACTTTTAAAAAAAAGCAGTGTTTCTCTAATCTGAATTACTTTTGAAACTAGCTTATGTTACAATCTCACTCCACTATTTTGAAATGAAAACAATTATTATAACACCTTAATATATTGTAGAGACTAGTTGACACTAGTCGTACACTAGCCGTGTTATGAATAAACACGGAGCAAAGTTATTCCAAATTTAAAACTTTTTCGTCTTCACTTGGTATAAGGTTATACCTGAGAATAAACCATTATTATGCAATTAGAGCACCGACACGGAACGCCGTAGTCATGGGTTCGAGTCCCGCATCGTTCATAAAATTTTGTTTTAAAAATTTTATTTGAATATTCATAATGTTGGTTGAGGGCAGCACAGGGACCGATCGTCGTGAAGATCTCTGGGGGAGGCCTTTGTCGTGCAGTGGTCGTCTTCCTGCTGATGATGACGATGGGATGATGATGCAAAATGTTTTCAAATAGACATTCTTATGACGTATTTGGGCGTATCAGGTTCAATTCAATTCGATTTTTGTGATATGGCGTGTGGCTGCATCGCACCAGTCGAGCGCAAATTATTTCGCCAATGTCGAGTGGAATTGAAGAAACACGTTGACGTATAAGTTTTTCCGCGTTTATTTGCAAGGCTGCTTGACATTCGGAAAACTTCAGAACTATCACTGTATTAACAGTTATATTGTCAGCGATATGGTCAACATTTTGCATATTCTTGGTTAATTCTCAGGTATAACTTTATATCCAAGCTGGGTATTTGTAAGGTAATTTATCTTTATCTTACACTATCTGTCACTACAGAATTTAAATAAAAGAAATAATGTATCAACTTAAAAACTAATATTTTTAGTTTTTGAATGTAAGTTAGGAACACTTTGAGTATCTTGGAAACTCTGCATTTATTTCTATGTATATATATGTAGTATCGCAATTTATTGGATAGGATACTAAATGTTTATTAAGATGTTATAATTAAGGAATCACGGGGCGGTTAAATTAAAGTGAGTATATTTATTTGAAAAAATTGACAGAGGTCTGTCGTACATCGAAGTTAAGTAGGAACTGCCCGCTTGAGTCCCATACAATTATATCTTACTTACTACCTGGGCTCTCACCCCCGCATCAGTCATACTTCGTTCTTACACTCTCAGTACTTATAATGTACATTTTTGCCACGAGACAAAACTATACTTACGTTCCCACGCTTTCTAAAATATCTTAACTAAACATCTGTTATTTGGGAATTTTTCTCAATCCCTTTATTTACAACCTTTTGAAAACAATACTTACTGTTAAGTACAAAGGTGCAATAAAACAATAAAATAGAAAACTTAAATCTAAATATGACCATTCTACTACATGACTAAATATATATATATATATTATGTGATCGGCTGCTGTGGATGTATGTTGAGGCCCTTCGTGCTCGTCTACTTTCTCAACTACATAGCGATCACCCCTTAGCAATTTGGTAATACGATAGGGACCCAAAAACTTTCCTTTAAGCTTTAAGCCTGGCCCAAACTGCGTCCTCTGGATAGCTACTAAATCTCGATGTTTATTAAACCCTCGACGATTTTCCTCTTGGATTTTTAGTATCTTCTCTCTTGCTTTTTCTCGGAGTTCTTTTCGGTCTTCTTCGAACTGCGTGGTCCACTCTTTCTCTAGCAGTTCTTTCAAATTCCAGTCGTCCTTGAGCCGCATGTTAACTCCAAATAACAAATGGCAGGGTGCTTGTCCAGTACTGCGGCTTGGGGTTGCGTTGAGATTCTTCTGCACGTTTTCCACGTGCTTATACCAGCTTTCCGGCGTTGGAGCGGCCATCTTGGTGAGATGCGGAATAAGAGTTCGATTAACTCTTTCGACTTGTGCGTTTCCTCTTGGAATACCCGTTACTATTAGCGAATGTTCAATCTTTTCACTTTCACAGTATTCCTGAAAATCTCTTGATGTGAAAGCCGTACCTCGATCCGAGATGATTCTTCGAGGATTCCCGAAAATACTAGAATTGACTGAAAGCATCTACAACCACAAATATGTGTTTGTATCTCTTAGCGGTATTAGTCACTGGCCCAACATGGTCAATGTTGTAAGTGTCGAGTGGAGTATCACCTTTATAAATAGGATGCAATAATCCCTCTTGTTTACCTTGTTTCCTTTCGGCTAATATACAGTCGATACAATTTGTGGCTTCTGTTTTGGTAACGCCAAAATGTCCTCTCTCGTGTGCTCTCTTGATTACCTGCGCTTCCATACTCTTCGGCACAACTGCTAACGATTCACCATTCACACTTTTGTACAATAATTTGTTTCTTAACAAATATCCGTTGGCTTCATTGTGCGATGCAGCATCTATAATTTGCTTAAGACATTTATCTTTGTCTTGTGCACTTCTTAATCGCGCAATCAACCCATCGTCATTCTCACAAACGTACAATACTTCAGGTAAGGAATGTCTACTCTGTGCATCAACATGTGGCATATTTTTACCTGGTCTATGCTCTATTGTATAATTAAAATTAGCAAGTAAAATTACCCATCTCGCAACCCGTAACCATACTTTCTCTTTACTTACAGTAGCAGTAAAAGCTTGACAATCGGTTACAATCTTGAACGCTATATTAATCAGATACACTCTAAATTTCTCTAGCGCTTTTACAATAGCCAATACTTCTAATTCGTAACTACTATATCGAGATTCAGCATCCGTCATTTTGCCACTCGCATATTATGCGAGTGGCAAAATGACGGATATTACAGGATGATATTTGCCGTCGTTACAATCTTTCTGCATTAATATCATACCATACCCTAAACGAGATGCATCTGTGTGTAGCTCGGTCTCTGCACCATGGCGATACAATTTTAAAACAGGCTCACACACTAATGCAGCTTTTAATTTCTCGAAAGCTTCTATATCTCTCATACCAAATACAAATTTAACGTCTTTTTTCAGTAAATCAGTCAATGGTCGGGCAATGAGTGAATATCCAGGTATAAATTTACGGAAATACCCTGTCAGTCCCAAGAAGCTTTGAACCGATTTTACTGTCCTAGTTCGGGGAAAATCTCGTACAGCTAATGCCTCTGACGGGCGAACAGTACATCGGCATATCACATACCCTAGATAATCAACAGTCGTCTTAAAAAATTGATATTTCTCCCACTTTATGACTAACCCATACTTAGCCGCGACTTTAATCACTAACTTTACTCTTTCCAAATGCTCTTCCGAAGTTTTAGCTTTAATGATAATGTCGTCCATATACACTACTACAATTCCTTCACGTATTAAATCTTTAAAAATACTATTAATATAGCTTTGGAATACCGTTGGACCAATGCCTAAACCAAACGGTAATCTAACAAACTCATACCCGCGTCAGGAGTTACGAAGGCTGTATACTTGATACTACCTTCGTCCATCCAGAAATGGAAAAATCCGTTTTTTAAATCTATTAATGTAAACCAAACGTCTTCCGCTTAAGCATCTATTAAGACTTCAATAAGTGGTAATGGAGAAAGAGGTCTTAACATGATAGCATTTATCTTCCGATAATCTACACAAATTCTAAGCGTCTTTTTAATCAAAACAATCGGACTTTTTTTTTTAACGGGGCGTAATATGTCGGATTCGAGTGTCCGCGTAAGCGGACACCCCATACCGACTAAAACCTCCTCTGTGCTGTTAGCAGCCCTGGCTTTCACAGCGAAGTAGGACGTGGGCCGTGGAGGCCGCAAAGACTACGCAACAACAGTCGCGGGGTGTCTCCTAAGGAGACTCGAACCTCAGACCGGCTGTGTGCTTCTGGGAAGGAGAGAGAATGAAAATGAAGATGAAATGAAGATGAAAGATGAAAAGGTGATAAGAACACACTCTCCGGCGAGTGTGGTGATGTTTTGTGTAATGTATGTAAGTGTGTATGTATGTGTTTATGATTGTATGTATGTGTGTTTGTATGTATGTACGTAGTGTAAATGTTTGTGTGCATGTATGTTTGTGTTTGTGTCTGTTTGTGGAGTGTGTTTGTGATTGTGTAAGTGGTGTATGTCAGTCCGTCAGTTAGTCCGTGTGTGAGTGAGTGTAGTGAAGCGATTACAGGACGAGGACTAACCGTTACGTGTCTGGGACGTCTTATTCGGTTGAGACAATGGTGAAGGGCGGTGTACCCGCATGCCTTCCTAACCAAGATGTTGGGATGGTTAGGCGCCTTATCAAAGAAGCGTCGCGAGATCTCTTTTAAGTGTTAAGCTATCGTCGGAAGCTCTAGGTCGCGGTGAAGGTCAACCTTTCGGATGAACCACGGGGCTCCGGTTGACATGCGCGTGAAATTATTTTGAACTACTTGCAAACGACGTAAGTAGCTCGGTCGGGTGTGCGCGAAAGCGACGCTTGCGTATGACAGTATGGGCCGTACGATGATTTTGTACAGCGTCACTTTGTGTTTGAGCGGAAGTTGACTTGAATGAACACAAATACCATGCTATTGAACATCAATTAAACACATTAAAAAACTCAGCTAGCACATCACAATGCACAAATGACATGCAATCGGCTGAACATTATCTACGGGAGCTACAAGATCGCAGCAAACGTGCAAACAATATTATCATGGCCGGACTCATACAATCCAAGAATACCGACATCAAAGCACGATTATCTGATGATGAATCAAGATTAAGGGATGTACTTTCTCGAGTCATCAAAGACTGCCCAAATCCCATTAAAATATCCCGGCTTGGCAAATATGACTCAAACAAAACGAGGAGTATTAAGATCTACTACGACTCACAGTTTACTCCCAAACAGCTACTACGAAACAAGGAGAAACTACCTGATGGTATAAAAATATACTCAGATCACACCACAGCAACAAAACTACCTCAAGAAACTAAAACTAGAGCTAGAAAAACGTTTGGGTCAAGGTGAAACTAACTTGATAATAAAATATATAAAAGGAGTTCCCACTATCATTCAAGATCTAACAAAAAACTAATTAAAAATAACTCTAATTTAAATAATACTTCTTACGAAATTATAACTAATTATAGCGACCTCACGGCTCACAAAAGTCGACTAAATTTTTTCTATGCCAATGCACGAAGTATATGCAAAAAAGGAAAACTAGAAGAACTCAAATGTACCCTCCAGGCTTTGCCTACAAAAACCCATATCATCCTCTTAACTGAAACTTGGATAAAATCTTTTGATCAAGCACAAAGACTACAATTAATTAAATTATACGCACTATTACAACTATAGACATGAGAAAATAGGAGGAGGAGTCTCACTTTACGTTCATAATGACTTGGAACATAGTTTGGTAATGTCCTTATACAAAAATGGTAATAATTATTTATGGGTCCGATTACAGAACTACGCTTTAGACGTAGGAGTAATATATTATCCCGGAGACACAGACTTTAAAAGTTTCTTGGAGGACTATGAATCACAATTGCTCCAATCCAAAAATGCTATGGTTTTTGGAGACTTCAACACCAACCTATTAGAATCAAATACATCAGTAAAGCTATATAAAGAACTGGTTTACGAATCTGGTTATAAAATTCTAAATAAAGTTGAAACTAATTATTTTACTAGGTCCAATGTAACCAAAAAATCAATATTAGACCACGTTTGCACAAATCTGAAACATGACCATTTCCACGTATCACTTATAAACTCTTCCATGTCAGATCACCGGCAAATTTTTGTAGAAATGAAAAAGTTTAAAGCTCCAAAGAAACGAAAACTGAAATATAAAGCTATAAATTATAAGAAGCTATACAATGCAGTAGAGGGAGCTAACTTGGACCAACACCAATCTTTCACATCTCTTTTAAATGAAATAAACCAACAAGTGGAGGCAAGCAAGGAATATAAAACTAGATTTCTTAACTTACCAAAAGAGGAATGGATACCGAGAAATGTTATAAATAGTATTCAAGAGAGAAATCTACGTTGGACTGCATTACAAGCTGATCCTGAAAATGAAGAGTTAGTCGATTATATAAGAAACAAAGAGCCTTGACAGCCATTGCAATAAGGAATACAAAGGATAGTTACTATTATAAGGAGTTCCAGAAATGCGTTAAAAAGCCAAAAAAAAATGTGGAATTTGATCAACGATCTTAGTAAAAACAATCTTAAAACTGTGATAACTCCCTCAAAGCTTGTCATCAACTCTAAATTAATAACGGATTCTATAGAAATTTGTGAAGAATTTAACAAATACTTTTCAACAATCGGCACAATTCTGGCAAATAAAATTCCATCTCACTCTCATTACACGCAAAAAAACACTACGTCTTGCTCAAGTGCAGACACCACAAAGCCATCACTTTTCTCCCTAGAGCCTTGTAGTGTAGATGAAGTCAACCAAATAATTGATCAGCTTGACCCAAATTGTAGTACTGGTGTAGATGGTCTTACTACAAAAATGCTAAAATGCATCAAATCGCTCGTAGCCGTTGGGCTACGTAACATGTAACTAGTGGTTGCACTAGTTACATGTTTTAATCATCTCATGCTTATCGGCATCTTTCCTGATAGTCTGAAAATTGCGAAAGTTTGTCCTATCTATAAATCTGGCTCAAAATCGGAACCGGGAAATTATCGACCTATATCTGTTCTGCCCGTACTATCTAAAATATTAGAAAGAATACTCCATAAACGATTACAAAACTATCTTAACTCAATAGACTTTCTCTCCAAACATCAATATGGTTTCAGATCACAATCCAGTACAGTATCTGCTACTATAGACTTAGTTACTAAAATAGAAACAAACAATGACCAAAAAAATATAGCTCTAGGGATTATCATCGACTTAAAAAAAGCATTTGATACTGTCAGCCACACACTTTTACTACAGAAATTAGCAAATCTGGGTATCACAGGAATAGCTCTAAAAATTTTTAAATCATATTTGAGTCAACGACAGCAAATTGTCAAAATAAATAATCATCAAAGTAAGCCTTTATCACCTTTATACGGGGTGCCTCAAGGCTCAATCTTAGGACCCCTTTTATACTTAATTTATGTCAACAACATTCATGAAATAGGTTTGCACGGACAGATTACGCTTTATGCTGATGACACTTGCCTTTTTAACTCTGGAAAATCAATTAATGAACTTGTTTCTTTGGCACAGGCCGATCTTAATACTATTTTTCAATACTTTCAAAGTAACCTTTTAACTATAAACATATCTAAAACCTCGTTCATCATCTTTAAAGCAAAAAACAAAACTATTCCTCCTTTCACACATTGAAGAATAAATAATCAACAAATCGAAGAAAAAAGAGAAGAGAAATATGTAGGCCTCATTTTGGACAGTGATATGGCATGGATTCCACATATCGATAAAGTAAGAACAAAATTATCATCTCTAATTGGTATGTTGCGAAACATTGTCAGATCTATTCCACGCCGTGTCCGATTTACAATTTACAACTCACTAGTTAAACCACACCTATTGTATCTCATAGAAATATGGGGCTGTACTGCAAAGTCGAAATTAGTTAAACTACAGACAACACAAAATAAACTAGTAAAGCTACTGTTTCATTATCCCTACTTAACTTCAACTGAAAAAATCTATACAGAAACAAAAATTATGACAATCAGACAATTATACACACACACTACATGCGTACTCATTTACAAGGTTTTAAATAAAAAAATATACACTAACACATCCTTCTTTAAAAAAAGGAATTTAACCAGAACTGTTACACGAAGGGCTAATCATATTGAGCTGCCAATGGTGAGAAGTAATTATGGAAAACAGACAATAACCTTCTGAACTCCCAGATATATAACAACCTGCCCACAGAAATAAGAAATGCCAAAACATTGACTTCGTTTAAAGCGAGCCTTCAAAGGCACATACTCAATAATTATGAAATGTTTCAATAACATATGTAGGTTGTTTTATGTCTTATCTGTTTGCCTAACATTGAATTGCATTCTGTACCCACCATAATCATTGTTTTACTTTACTTTGTTAGCGCGGATGCTATTCGCGTTACCGAAGAGTACCGCTGCACTCTTGGTGGGGTTCACTTCAATCCGCCATTTTCTGAACCAGTTGCCTAGTTCATCGACGGCGGCTTGAAGCACTTTAATGTTCCTGCTCAAGGTTGAGCGGTTCAATAGAGCGGAGCCACAGGACTGAACCCTGTGGCACGCCAGACCTGATGGGTCTGGGTGAGGATAGGGTGCCCTCTACTCGATATCGGAAGGAGCATATATATGCGCACGAGCCTGTCTGGCACTCCCAGTTGATACAGCTTAAATACTAAGCCGTTGTGCCATACCTTGTCGAATGCCTTCGCGACATCGAAAAACACGGCTGCCGTGGTAGCGTGAAGTTGACGCCGTACGAGAATGTACTCGGTGAGTCGGTGAGCCTGCTGGGGACACGAGTGGTTCTGAATCCGAACTGTATGTCGGGTACACAATCGGACTTGCATATTCCGAAGTAGAGGGACGAATAATACCCTCTTCCAACCATGAATTCATCAAATCATTTACTTCTTTTCGCTCTGAAGGAGCCAATCGGCGCGGTCGTGATACTACTGGCTTATCTGATGTCAAGATTATTTTCGCCCGTATACCAATATCACGCGTAGCTTCCGGTTTATAGTTTAAAACGATCTTTTTAATTTCTTCCCGATAATGCTCCTCCTTAATGTGTGATAGTTCAAGTTCTTTCGTCTCGTCTATGGTGTTTATTTTATAAATGTGAGGCTTTACTAGGGCACGCTCGACTACGGATGCAGGTGTTGAACTCATCAGGAATATTTTTGAGGCCTGGGAGGAATCACAGAATGCACTTGGTATCTTCTGTGATTTATCTAAGGCTTTTGATTGTGTTCAACATTCAACGCTGGTCAGGAAACTATGCCACTATGGTATAAGAGGATCTGCACTCGATCTTCTGATCTCATATTTAAATAATAGGATTCAGAGGGTCGAGGTGAATGCCAGGAGATCTCCTGGGACTCCTCTCGGTATGGGGGTACCACAAGGGTCTATTCTTGGACCCTTCCTCTTCCTAATTTATATAAATGATCTACCTAACCTTGTAGAAAGAAAACACAAGGTGGTATTGTTTGCGGATGACACTTCACTTATATTCAAAGTGAAACGAAGCCAAGTTTTATATGACGAAGTAAACAATGCTCTATCTGACATCGTGTACTGGTTTAGCGCCAATAACTTATTGTTAAATAATCATAAAACCAAATATATTAAATTCACCGCGCCAAATGTCAAAAATGTAGATGCGAATATTTTATTAAATGGAGAGGTGGTAAAACTGGAATCTGCTATATTTCTTGGCATTACTCTTGATTCCAAATTGCAGTGGGGCCCCCATATTGAAGGATTGGCGAATAGGCTTAGTTCTGCAGCATGTGCGGTTAAGAAAATCAGACGGTTAACTGACATAGATACGGCGAGATTAGTATACTTTAGTTATTTTCATAGTTTTATGTCCTATGGTATATTGTTATGGGGCAGTGCGGCCGATATTAATACTATCTTTGTGCTGCAGAAGAGGGCTATTCGCGCGATTTATAACCTAGGTCCTAAAGAATCATTAAGAGAAAAATTTAAAGAAATAAACATTTTGACTGTTGCTTCTCAATACATTTTTGATAAATTTTTGTATGTTCATAAGCACATTGAGGAATTTTCTAGAAACTGTGACATTCATAATGTTAACACGAGGAACAAACATAAACTTGTTATGCTTACTACTCGGTTGGGTCGAGTTAGTAAGTCTTTTGTTGGGCGATGTATATGCTTCTACCATATGTTCGCAGAAAATGTACAAAATAAATGTGTTACGAAATTTAAAAGAATTGTTAAAAAACGTTTGTGTGGGAAAGGTTATTATAGCATAAACGATTTTCTTAATGACACCACGGACTGGGATTAAAGCGAACACCATCAGGCTCTTTAATTATTAATGTTTATTGTACGATATTACATTGTAATCCATATTTTATATAAAAAAAAGCCCGCTGAGTTTCTTGCGCCCATTCTTCTCAGGTCTGTGGCAGTCTCTTTTGAATGGGTGGTAGATTTTGACGTTCAATAAGTGATTATAAATCCTATTTTGAATAAAAATATTTGAATTTGAATTTGAATTTGTCTTGTCGTCTGTACTTTCATCAGCGTCTAATTTATAAAGGGTAAGTGTGCCCCGTGTAACTCTAAGTTCCACCTGGTCTAAAACGTCAGTGCCTAGTATAACCGAACGTCTAAGTATTGAGTCGGGTACAATATGAAAATCTACATTAAAATTATAATTTTCTGCCATCATGCTGGCAGTAAACATAAACAACAAAAAACAAGTAAACATACAACATAGTAAGGTTTCAGTCATTTCAGCTCCCAAACCTTCAAAACATACCTGTTTGTCACACAAAGGTGGTGATCCTAGATTTTTATACTCTTTCATACTCATTAACGTTAAATCGCTACCAGTGTCTACTAATGCTAAAATCTTACTGTCTTTAATCTTGATTTTCTTCTGGTATTTTTCCTTAGCAGGACGCGACACTAAATACACTTCCTTCAACTTCGGTGGACACTCGGAGGCTATATGCCGAAATTCTCCGCACTTAAAACACTTTTTCCCTTTTCCTTTTTCGGGACACATCACACTCACGTGGTCTTCTCCTCCGCAGTTGTAACACTTGGTACTCGTCTTCTTTCTTGAAGTTGAAACGGCACCTCCTGGACTTCCTTTTCTTCTTTGGTTGAAGCTCTGTGGTCGTCCTATCTTCTCCAGCTTCCTCTCTGGTGGTCGTGCTTTTGATTTGGACATCTCCTGTTTCATTTTCTCGTACTGTCAAAATTTCTCTTTAAGCTGTTTATAATCTTTAGCTCCATATAGCACAGCTTTATTTACGACATCGTCAGGAATACCCTCTATTATGTATCACATCTTGAACCTTAAACTTCGCTGGTGATGCAATCTGTAAAATTTTATATGCGTATTCCTGCAGAGTTTCCTCACTCTTCTTCTTTCTCTTACTCAGCTCTCGATGAATTTTCAAACAATCGACAGCTTCCTAGAACTCTTCTTTCAAAGATTCTTTCAGCATCTTCCATGTTTTCGCGCACTTTTCATAGCTCACGAATATTTTTGCTGATCCGTATAATAACGTATGCAATCTTTTGGATCTCGTTCCACTTGCAAAGCTCCGCCATTTCCTCAAAATCATCCAACCACTGCTGGACGTTTGTGTGGTCATCCCCACTGAATTTCTCTAACGAACCTTCAACGTCTTTAAAGGTAAGTAAGACTCGTGATTCTTCACGTCATCGAATCACTGGAGTACGATTGGCACGCTCACTATTTCCGCCATCGTCGTCGTCTTCGTCGTGGTGTCCTCGGCCATCATTCACAGGATTTAGAATACGTACATCACGGTTTCTTCTGCCTGGGAGCACCTCAACATTGAAAGCTCGAGCGTCTTTAATTCGTCTTCTTCTTCGTCGTCTACAAGGTCTGCAATATTTTCTTCATCATCGTCGGCTATATGATCCCGTTCCACCAATAGTGCAGCTCTTAGCCTCGCCAACAACTCTGGTTTTCGACCTGTCACACGGATGTTCCGGCGCCTTAGCTCCTCTCTGAGCTGTGGGACTCTCAGTTGGTCATCTTTCAAATCCGCCGCGGCAACACCTCTTACAACCTGGTCAATTACGTCTTCCATGGCTTACTAACTCGCGCACTTATACGAAACTTTCACACAATACCGACGCGTCTATTACACACCTTTAATTTTCCAATTTTCCGTAATCCCGGACGAGCCCCCAAATGTAGTATCGCAATTTATTGGATAGGATACTAAATGTTTATTAAGATGTAATAATTAAGGAATCACGGTTCGGTTAAATTAAAGTGAGTATATTTATTAGAAAAAATTGACATAGTTAAAGGACTGAGGTCTGTCGTACATCGAAGTTAAGCAGGAACTGCCCGCTTGAATCCCATACAATTATATCTTACTTACTACCTGGGTTCTCACCCCCGCATCAGTCATACTTCGTTCTTACACTCTCAGTACTTATAATGTACATTTTTGCCACGAGACAAAACTATACTTACGTTCCCACGCTTTCTAAAATATCTTAACTAAACATCTGTTATTTGGGAATTTTTCTCAATCCCTTTATTTACAACCTTTTGAAAACAATACTTACTGTTAAGTACAAAGGTGCAATAAAACAATAAAATAGAAAACTTAAATCTAAAAATGACCATTCCACATATATATATATATATATGTATATAGATTTTGGGGTTATAATAATGGAATATTCTAATAGAACAAATTCCAGGAATGCAAAAAAAAAACCATATTATTTTTTGCGAGACCTAAAAAGGCTTACATAATTGAATAACCGAGATTCAAATGAATTTAGGAGATTTTTGTAAATATAATAAATATTAATAATAAGATGTTGAATAACTTGAATGTACTGCTAGGTTGCAACTCGAGGGAGAAATATTAAAAAAGCACATTATCAACTTCCACAAATATTATAATATAATGCAATATTAAACCGCTACGTAAAATTGTTCGTAGCACGTCAAACCAAACGCCGATTGAGCTTTAGCAATATTAAACTGTCATTTGCAAATTATTAGTAACATGGCGGAAGAATCTTTTTTTTTGTTGGACTCATCAAGACATTATTGTTTATTAATAATAAGTATTAATTTGATTTACACACACAAATATACATTACAATACACAAATTATATTGCCCCAAACTAGGCATAGCCTATGCTATGGGAACAAGACAACGATATATTTAATACAATATGCTTACTTAACTAACATAACTACATATAAACATCCATGACTCGGAAACAAACATCCATATTCATCATATAAAAGATTGCTCCTACCGGGATTCGAACCAGGGACCTCTAGCTTAGAAGTCAGGATCACTAACCATTCGGCTATATACGACCCATATAGCTGAATGGTTAATAACGTTATATTTAGTATTGCTGTCATATCTAGTCTGGCGCACCCCCGTATCAGCTCGAAACATTTGACCGCGTGCAACTCAGAGTTGATTGAATTGTCCGGGACCCAGTACTCTGTGAACGGTGGAATCACTTGGTGTTGCGTAGAGACATCGCTTTATTGTGTGTCTTCTACCGCATTTATCACGTGGAGTGTTCCAAAGAGCTGTTTCACTTGATGAAGTTTTTGAGAAACTTCCATCAAAGTTCAACCAAGCTGTGGAGTTAGCTTACTTGTGCGGTGTTTTCAGGATCATACGAGTACCTTCAAAAAAGTGTGTTTACTTTTCTAAAGGGCCAGCAACCCTCCTGTGATTCCTCTGGTGTAGCAGGAGAATGTGGGCGCTGGTTACCACTACACATTAGGTGACTCGTACACTAGTTAGACTACTCTTCCATAAAAAATCATTTCAAAAATTTTCACTTACAACCTGACAACGTTCAACCACAGAAATAAAAAATCAATGGACATCATAATTTTAATCCAGAATTATGGCTATGAGCGGTTTCGCACTACGTCCGATCCGAATCCTATGCGTACCCGTGAAAACTCGTTCCGAAGTAGTCGTATAATTATTTCTATGGTAGTTTACGTACTAGATCCGGCTTCCGTCATCCGATTTCTTTCCGTCAACCGTTAGAAATAGTTAATACTAACGGTCGTCATCGCGTGTTAATTTGATGTTCTGACTAACATTTACTATACAAGCATTAACATTAACGTAAGTAAAATTTTATAAATATATCAAACGTGTAGTACTTTGAAAGAATCCAGTTTTATAGTGCTTGAAATACTAGAGGTAATATATATCCACCAAAACTAAAATCTTACGCTTATCAATTGTATAAACATATATATGACTGTTCTTACCAAGCACACACACAAACACATACACACACATCCATACACACACGTACTTCCATAAACACACACACGCGAATTTCTTTTATTTTTATTTTGTACTAATGTAGGGGAAGAGACTGGACCTCACGACACAGGGAATCCTAGTGTGAGGCCAGAATACTTGTAAAATTAAGGTAACCTACTTTGTACCAATGTATACTTTGTAACAAATATTTTTCTAACAACTATGTAACTTATATTGTACCCCAATAAATTATTCTATTCTATAATCTATATAAATATCAAAAGTAATAACAGCGTTTATGAAAACTCGTTTCTTGTGTCTATGTTTAATTTTAGAGTGCCTAGATGCTCACGTAACTCTGAGAACTTATTTGAAAAGCAGAACGCAGAACTAATCTGGGGAACAATTGCATGTGTTGCGATTATGTTAAATTATATATACTTAGATAATATATACAGAGACTCGTTGCCAAAGATTCTCAAAAATATAAATGAAATATTAGGTAAAAATAAATAATTAATATTCATGATTTGATAAGTATTGATCTCTGATTGTAATCTAGTAATATACAAACAATTCGAGAATTGTTAGTAGATTTTGTGTATTTATAAAGATCATAGAAATGTAGTTTTATTTCATAGTTATTTTCGCATGCGCAAGGTGAATAACCTTAAATGCAAAAAACCAAAAAGCATTTAGCAATAAGAACTTTGTAAAATAGCATACTCATTACTGTAATTTTGTAATTATCACTGGTAAATCTTAATGAATAAATATTTTTTAAAATACGTAGGTCACACTAAAAGTTTTGCGTAACTACAGAAAACAACATGTTATAACCAAAATATTATGCTTATTGCTTTTTAAAATACTTTCCTTTACATTTTAAACATTTATTCATGTGATCGAACCATTATTTAAAACAGGTGGACCACAGATCTGAAGGCATGTGTTCTACGTGCTGATTGAACGCTATCACTGCCTTTTCGGAATTGGTAAAAGTGAAACCTCTCATCAAATCATTGATTTTCGGAAGATGTAAATGACTTAGTTTTGTTGGCCGTGTGTGAAGAAGCGTTGTCGTGATGTAGGAGAACGCGGCTTTTTGGTTGTCTTTCGCGAACTTTATTTAACTCTGGTAAACAAATGGTAGAATACTACTCGTCACTCTTTTGATCTTCAAATGGAATTGTGCAGATGGGACCCGTAGCTGAGTAAAAAATTGCGATCTTTTTTTACCAACGTTTCTCGCCTGCCTCACTTTTGTTGGCCTGTTATCATTTACAAACACCCATTTACAAGATTGCTGTTTTTTCTGGTTCAAAACCATAAATCCACGTTTTCAGCATCTGTGAGCAACATTCCACGCGAGCCCTCTTCTGCTCCGCTGTCAGTTCATGAGGGATCCAACGAAAACAATGTTTCCAAACTTTCAATTCTTCGTGTAAATTTTTCTGAATTTGGCTCATACCAATCCCTAATAGTCCTAGAATTGTCTCATAGGTAATCCGCAGGTTTTTTTTTTCAATTAGTCGCTTAACAGTAGCCACATTATTTTCGTTGACGGCAGTTGAAGGCCGCCCTTCACGAAATTCGTCATGTAAAGAAACCCGACCTCTCTCAAATTTAGCAAACAATCGCCTCACGGTACTCAAACAACGTGCTTCTCTCCCAAAAGCATTTTGAAGTCGAGCGGCACAGCCTTGCCTTTTTTTTATGACAATAAGGGACGAGACGAGCAAGACGTTCAGCTGATGTTAATTGATACGCCCTTCCCATTATAATACATTGCCACTCAGGATTCTACAACAACCAAAAAAATCTGAACGGCCATACAATTACGGTCCTCGCCGAAGTTAAGTCTCATTTACCCACTAATTTCACTATGTACGGCGCCCTTCAGACCGAAACACAGTAATGTTTACACATTACTGCTTCATGGCAGAAATAGGTGCCTTTGGTTACCACACTCATAATCTAGCCGGCATCCTATGCAAAGTAGCCTCCCACTCGTGAACATATTAATATTGTCTTATTAATTTTTCGTAGCATAGTTTTCTTAATATAAGCAATATTTACAGTAATTATTTATTATTTGTCAATTATGATTAATAAGAACAATTATTTATTGTATAAAACTCGGTTACATAAATACTCTATTATATCCAAGTTTTCTTACGTATTATACAAAAAAATAGCAATATTAAACCAAATATTTTGAAAGATATCTATCTAAAAACTTTATTAAAGAAAAAGGAAATGTCTCCGTCTTACCTCCTAACCATTTTCCAATAAAAATCAAACCTTGAGTATAGCTAAGCTCTCTTATTACAATAGGAATCTTATAATTTCTAATAAAATTAATTACTGCCATTTCAAGTTAAGACAAAAATCGTTTAATGATACAGGACAATATGAAAACTAAATATGAATAATACTCTGTACCATTGCTTCGGAAAAGTTGAGCTTTATTTATATGTTATTTAATAGTTAAATGCAAATTGGAGCAAAGTACACGTTAAACAGTTACATCGTCTTACAGTATGAATAATTAAAAATAAAATACGTTTAAAAAAACAGACTTTAAGTATAAAAACAAAATATGTTTTTTTTAAACGTAATTTATTTATTTTATTCTATACTTTTAAATGTCATTAATCAGCCAAAATATAAGACTTCGTTGCTTTTTATTGTCATAATATTATAAAAGTAATTTTTTAGGTAGCTATTGGGTACGAAAGGTTCCGCGTGCCTTAAACAAGATAGATCCCCTATTTCACGTTCTTATGAGACACTGAAATATCGTGTAGAACGTTTGTTAGCTATGAATGACAAGTAGCCTAAGACCCACTTTTTGGCAGACGGGTTAATTATAATAATATACAATGAAACTAAATGGAAACTTCTAAAAAAGCCGTACACAAAATATAATAACATCATCCACGTAAACAAAAATATTCGTAACTACTGCGCAAAACTATGTACAATTTTTATGGGACCAAATGGCAAACATTCCACATAAAACGAAAGAAGAATCACGAAAATCAGATCATAAATCTCAGCTTAATCGGTGTACATACATAAATAAAATACCAACCGAATTGAGAACCTCCTCCTTTTCGAAGTCATTTAAAAATTAAATCAAACTTTAAGTTAAAAAAGTGATTTATTTCGGAGAGGATTTTTTTAAGGTTTACTAAAATTAACATAGTATTGAATAGGATCGAGCTATGTTGAACTAATATAAAATACTTTCATATTTACTATTTCCAGTAATAAGGGCTTTACTTTGGCCTTTGTTTCATAGAGAGTAAGATTTAACAAATCTTTTTAAACGACTTGGAAACAGAAGATATTTCGATGTGATTGTTAACATATACCACTTATTTTTCTGTCAAAAACTCATTAATTCCTTTTTGAGAAATAGGTTTATCTATAGGATCGATTGTTATGTTTTTAAAGTGATAACCCTCATTACTAGGATTAATAATAAATAAAAATTTTTGTAAAACAAAACGTTATTTGTTGTGTTGAGAGTTGAAGAAAGCATACAAGATTTTATAACGATACGTCACTCGAACGGTTAGCTCAGTTGGTTA
>CATIXQ010000005.1:15187417-15217745 GCA_949711755.1 Leptidea juvernica | reverse complement strand
GAACGCCGGAGATCGTGGGTTCGAGTCCCGCATCGTTCATAAAATTTAGTTTTTCAAATTTTATTTAAGTATTGAATGATTCTTTGTTATATTGTATGAGAATTCGGGTTATTATTACCTTTACATATAAATCACTAAACCACTATCTTGATGTTGATGAATCAATTAATAAACTTCGAGTATCATTAAAGACTTACTAATTTTGATCAGATTTTACTAAGGCTAAATATTATATTTGAAAATTGGTATATGTTCTAATATGTTTGTATATACTTACAACTTGTAGCCTGTATGTAATCACTCATTAACCAATCCAGAATAAAAACAGTTAGCAACAATTGTCCGTATTTTCCTAAACCATTAAAACGATCCATTTTTGTTTACAATTCTAAGTCTCTTTCAGTCCTAGTCGGGAAGTTTCATGCACAATTTTCAACGATAACAACAAAACATCTTCTATTAAAACAAAGTTGCGAATGAGCAACATTTGAAAATATTTAAAACACAACACATTATAAGAGCACCGTGGATCACGGTGAACGCACGCGAAAAAGTGATTAAGTCGCTATTGCTAACAATATTTCGTTATCGAGAAAAGTTTGAGAAATTGAATCCGCCACAAGAAAAGCGACCGTTCCAATTGAAGGCTCTACGCACACTGAATAAAGGACAAGGGTGCAAGTGAAATTATGAAACTGCACCGGCGCTCGTAAACCACCTCCCCTTTGTGTAAAGCCTTCTCTTTCACGAAGGCCGCTATTCATTGCTTACAATAATATTATTGTTAGGAACTTGCTGTGATATTCAATATATAAAAATTTATCTTTCACATTGTACGCACGGACTAGTTAAAAAATAAGGACTCCGTGTCACCTTACATAACAGTGTAGCACCAAAGCAAGCTGATTAATGTGTAAATACATAGCCCCACGCACACACTTAAACTACTACAGTCCGATAGGCGGCAATTATGAGAATTGTCATCGTCTGTGACAGATCAGTTTGCGTCTCAATATAATATTTTAAAAATGCCGTCGTGCGTTGTGAAATTGTGTAAAAACGATACTGTATAAGTATTTGTGGCCATATATGATTATAATTTTTGGAACCCATTGGAAATGGAAGAGAATATAACAAAAATGTAAGGAAAAATATATTACGGGCGATCTGAGGCCGTGAAGTTGAGAAGAAGTGTTTAAAAAACGGCTTATCTCGATTTCTGGCAATACTGCAAGTCTTATGTAAAAAAATCAAATGGCAAAGTTATAGGTAATAAATAGATCGACAACTTTTGTTTTCACACTTTTTCACATAACCTCAAAATTTATTTAAAAAATTAAAAAAACCCGGTTTTGATTTTTTATACTTTGACAAAACAAAATTTTCACGAAATTTGGTGAATAGTTACCTTTTTATGTCCGAAATACACTGTAATTTATTTGAATTGAAATACATATTTATTCTCCTTATTTGACATCACTGAATGGATCTCAACTAACGAACCCCATATTGATCTTTTCTCCTGTCTCATGTCAGAATAAGATTAATCTTAGGGTAGGCACAATAAATGTCAAACGAATTACGGTAGAAATAATAAGATGTCCCCTCGTGAAATGTAAGAAGTGTGTTACGAAGACAGTCGTTGGAGGGCTTCAGAGAGTGAACTGTGGTTGTAATTGATACGCAGACGGGCAGTCACACGTGGGGTAACAAATACTATCTCTAATACACTAACAGATTAACTTAGCAACTTACGATTTTTTATGTTTGGATATCTCGAACTTTAATGAATTCAATGTACGAATATAAAGGTCATTTACGTCCGTTCCCAATATTCATATCAATCTCTTACTTGAGAGAAAAATCGTAACTATCGTTGACTTTTCTGTCCCAATAAACTTATCGGTAACTCACCTTGTCCGTACACGCTGTCTGTCACTAGGATGACGTACAGCTTACCAGCGATAGAAGTTTGTATGGGAATTGCTTTTCACGCGTCCCAATTTAAGGCGATAAGAATGACTTATCGGCTATATTGAGACAGCTTCAGATTATTGACAGCTAATTACTGACAGTAGAAGTTAGTAATTTATCTCTATCTTTAGACAGTATATTGGGAACGGCCATAATGGTTAACGCAACCATAATCCATTACATCAACTGTCAATTATGTTTTGATTTTATTACAAACATTCAAATTCTGATTTTTTAAGCTTTTTTTATGTAAAAAGGAGGACAAACGAGCCTACGGGTCATCAGGTGTAAAGTGATCACCGTCGCCCACATACTCTTGCAATACCAGAGGAATCAAAGGAGCGTTGCCAGCCTTTAAGGAAGGTGTACGCCCGTTTTTTGAAAGTACCCATGTCGTATCGTCCCGGAAACACCGCACACACCACAGCTTTGTAGGACGTCGAAGAAAGCTCCTTGAAAACCGCACGTGTAGGATCGCAACACATCTAGATGGTGAGGATGATATCCTAACATGTGGCGTGTCGTGCGAAGGTGGAATTCGGCGGCATTATTTGGTTGGGTCGAGACTCCTTAAGCTGAGAGTTTCGCCTTTTTAATGTATTCTTTTTTGACCATTATTATTATTCGAAATCTTACAAAAGCTGAGATACATATAGATTACTAGATTGTTTGACTTTTTAAATGGTTTGCTTAAAATAAAAATTATTAAGATTAGACTTGAGGTTTAATGTACCAAATATTTACAAAAAAAAATAGTTTAGTAAGTAGATGATTTTCCACGTTCTATATCACCTGGTTCAGCTATACAGTTTCAATCTATTTTGAGTATATTCCCTTCACATGTATGATTGATAGTGCAATATTTCGTTCTAAGGGACCCAACCAAATCAGACCGATGTGGCCAAGGAAGTACCTTTGTCCAATTTAAATCCAACGTGAAATAACACGGTAAGTGGACTATCCAGAGGACTTACCCCCACCATCTCCCCCAAAGTTGAATAACAGTAGCGATTCCTAAAAGACAACTTTGCGATGGTACCAGACTAATCAGTCCTGGAGAATATATGGACGTCCACAATTACGTGAATGCTTTGGCTGACCCGCAAAGTCAGAGGAGGGCAAATTTATGTTGACTCGGGGCAAACGGAGTAGGCCACCCAGGTCTGTCGTGACCATAATCCATTTCATCATCATCATATCAGCATCAGCCGGAAGACGTCCACTGGACAAAGACCTCCCCCAAAGATGTCCATGACGATCTGTCCTGCGCTGCTCTCATCCAACGTGTTCCGACGATCTTGACTAGATCGTCGGTTCATCTTGGTCGGCCTATCAATACGACGTCTTCCGTTATGATCGCCATTCGAGGACTTTACCGCCCCAACGGCCTTCTGATACCATAAATATAATAAAACATAGGTGTTACAGTCTAGTACAACGTTCGATTAGCAGACCTATCAATAATTTAAAAGGCAAACCATAATATTCACAGTGCGATGGGAAAACGCATGTGAATTCTAAAAACAAGCTTATTATTAATAGGATTCCTAGTAAGTAACGTCCGGCTTGCAGGTGCCGTGGAATTGTATTCCGCGAAACACACCGTGCAACCCCTAATACAGCCTTAAGTACCATTAGTTATAAATGAAGTATACCTTGTTCCAGTAACTTTTGCTGCCTGATTTCATTTAATGAGTCCCGACCTGAATAACAGTCGATATTAATTGTTATATTTACTCATACTGTTGATAAATTGTAACTTAGCCTTCAATTAACTACCTGTTCTCTGAACCCGGTACAATAATTTCTCCATTATATTTATATTCGGAAAATAATTATTGTTGGTACAGTATACCTTCAAGAGCAATTTGCAAATTATATTCAAAACATTTGTGGTTTTGTCTAGGCGTAAAATCCGAGGAATATGTTTTTTATGAAAATAAGGGACGAGACGGGCAGAACGTTCAGCTTCTGAGCGGCACTACAATTGCACTACAAGATCAAGTCTCATTTGCCCAGTAATTACACTAGCTACGGCTGAAACATCTTAACTTAATTATTGTTAACTGAGAAAATGTTGTAGTTTATAAATATCTAACATAAGAATAGAAAGATTAAAACAATAGAAACACGTATATTATGTTTTTAAACATTTATCATCGCGGAACTTTAACATAGTAATTTTTATGACGGGTACTCACAATATATATTTTATTAATTTGATGCTGGTATTTCAAAACGAATTAGGCGCCACATTGACAGATTGATGTACTATTAGTGTCAAGTGTCAATTTGTCAAGAGTTTCTCGCCACCTCACCAGTTCCGTCATGTCCACGATTTATGAAATTAGACCGAAATATCGGCATCAAATTAATAAGATATATATAGTGAGTACCCGGCATAATAATTCCAGTAAACATGAAAATAGCGATTGCAACTACGTAATAATTACTAAAATTTTGGCTTAATTTTATTTTTGATGGAAGAGAAGACGAACGAGCGTACAAGTCAACTGATGTTAAGTGATCACCATTCTGCTGCAACAACAGAGGATCGCAGGAGCGTTGCACGCCTTTCTGAAAAATGAACGAGCTTTTTTTGATATATTTGGTTGTTTAAGTATGCTTTGATGTATTTGTTTTTTATTTATTTAAATGGTTGCCTCACTACTAGGACTACAAAATTCACTAGCTGCATGCATGATCCAGGTCTTGATCTCGTGCCTCCAGAAATTATGTCTCCAACGCTCTAAGCTAAACGTCCTGATGATGCATCCTCCAAATCTCTTGGAATAAATATAAATTTTGGATATGATATTGTATTGTAATTGCAGTGTAAAATTGATTGTTTTATTCTGTTTATTTTTGTTCACTTTTAAATAAAACACTTTTAAAGGATTAATACACGTGTAATTGTAACTATTTTTATATTAGATTTTTGCTTTTATAATTTTTAGTTTTTATTTTAGTTAACCCGACGTTTCAAGACCTTTCCTATTTCGTTTTCAGAGGGACGTTTTCAGTTGGGTTATCTAAAATAAAAATAAAAAAGTAACTTTAACGCAAAAATCTAATGTGAAAACAGTTACATTTTTTTACACATTTTTAATGCTTTAAAAGTGTTTTATTTAAATGTGTAACACTCGCGTAAATCAAAGAAAATACTATTTGTTCATTTTCTTCAGGTTTTTATTGGCTTGGATTGTTGGTCTTAGTCTCCTCAATATTAAATTATTTTCAAAGAAACATAACAATATGAATTTATAATATGAATAAAATTTATTAAAGTATGCGTTACTTTGCGGAAATCCATTATTATCCAATTGTTTTGTGTTTTCTTTAGTGTTAATTCCGCCAATATTTGTCTTTAAACAATACGTGTTTCGCCTCTACTTGAGGCACCCTCAGGAGATGTTGACCTGCCAAACTCTGGCACGAGACTCGAGAGTCGAATTATTTGAAGACAAATTTGGCGGAATTAATACTAAAGAAAACTCTAAAAATTTGGCTGAATTACAATCTTAAGGTTATTGCTTTAGTAGAGTTAAATTAAAACTTTTTTGTATCGAAATGTTAAGACATAATTAGGTAACTTAGCAACATATTATAGTGACCATATCTATATTGAAAATATTTTATGTTTCAATAAATAGATTAACTTGGCCATCTGTATCGCACGAAAAAACACTCTATGTTTTCTTTTATTTTTTTTAAACTAAAATGTGTCTCACAAATAAAATATATTATTATTTATTAAATTGGACTGTTAAGTGCAATGGCCAAGTCAGTCTTGGTTTTTTTTAAACTTATGTTTTTGATGGATACTCATTTCTTTTTGTAGATAATCCAACTTTATTCCCTTCCTACTGGATGAAGAAGGTACTCCATCTACTTCTTGAATAACAACAACAGGATTTTCTTAAAACCTGTCTTATGAGCTTTTCTTCTTCTTGTAGGTAGTCTTCCTCTTTTTCTTTTCCGTTACTACTTATTGAGCTTTAGCTACAGATTCTCTCAAAGCCCATCTATGGCTCTATGGGTTTTTCTCGGAGGCCTCGATGTTACAATTTTTCACAAATATGGACGGTTAATGCTTCTTAGTATATTGTATTCACAAATTAAAAATTTCTGCGCCTGCATACTTCCGAAGTCGACATTAGTTAGATGTTACTCTCGAAAGTGCCACGTAATCTTGCAACACAAACACCAACTGCATAAATATCTTTGTAATCTCATATTTAATATATGGGATTACAAAGATATTTATGCAGTTCATGTATCTAGAAAACTGGACTGAAATTGCAGAATATTTTAATTTTTCCTTTCATTACACATTAGACACTAAATACCATGTTTATATAATGTCTTTACCAGTGGGAGGCTCCATTAACCAGGATGCCGGATATTGATGGCACAACGGTGCCTATTTCTGCCGTGAAGCAGTAATGACTAAGCATTATTGTCTTTCGGTCTGAATTGCACCGTAGTTAGTAAAATTACTGGGCAAATGAGACTAAACATCTTATGTCTCAGGTGGTGAGCGCAGTTGTAGTGCCGCTCAGAATTTTTGGATCTTTCAAGAATCCTGAACGGCACTGCGTTGTTACCACCAGCTCGTCTCGTCCCTTATTTTCATAAAAAAAAAAATCTTATGTACTGAAAATTCAAGGTTCTTATTTTATCCACAACCAACAAAAACAATTATAGCGGGTCAAAAATAACTTTAAGTTTTAATTGAATATACTAACAAACTGAAGCGAGTAATAAGTATTTTAGAAAAATTTATTGAGTCTCGTGCCAGATTTTGGCGAGACAACACGTCCTGAGGATGCCTCGTGTAGAGGCGAAACACGTGTCGAATTATTTTAAAAACAAATATTTGCGGAATTAACACTAAAGAAAACTTAAATCATTTGTGTAATTATTGATTTCCGCAAAGTAACGCCTAATTCAATAGATATGATATATTATATTGGTTATAAATGAATATTTTTTTTATGACAATGAGGGACGAGATGAGCAGGACGTTCATTTGATGGTAATTGCTACGCCCTGCCCGGTACAATGCAGAATAAGGGACGAGACGAGCAGATCGTTCAGCTGATGGCAATTGATACGCCCTACCCATTCAAATGCAGTGCCGCTCAGGATTCTTGAAAAATCCAAAAATTCTGAGCGGCACTACAATTGCGCTCGTAGATTGTAGCGTATCAATTACCATCAAATGAACGTCCTGCTCGTCGTAGTTAATGAAATTACTGGGCAAATGAGACTTAACATCTTATGTCTCAAGGTGACGAGCGCAATTGTAGTGCCACTCAGAATTTTTG
Source organism: Leptidea juvernica (assembly GCA_949711755.1). NCBI lineage: Eukaryota > Metazoa > Arthropoda > Insecta > Lepidoptera > Pieridae > Leptidea > Leptidea juvernica. Next base: position 15,210,441 of record CATIXQ010000005.1, on the reverse strand, counting down.
GATTTTTCAAGAATCCTGAGCAGCACTGCATTGTAATGGGTAGGGCGAATCAATTGCCATCAGCTGAACGTCCTGCTCGTCTCGTCCCTTATTCTCATAGAAAAAAAATTTCCCTGCGAGATCGAATCAGTAATGAAGAGATCCGTACTAGAACCAAATTCACCGACATAGCCCAAATAGTAGCGAAACTGAAGTGGCAGTGGGTAGGGCACATAGCTCAACGGATAGATGGCCGTTGGGGCAGTATAGTCTTCGAATGGTGACCACGTACCGGAAGACGTAGTTTTGGTAGGCCCCGTCGGAAGATGGACCGACCATCTGGTCTAGATCGTAGGAGAAGGTTGGATGAGGGCAGCGCAGGACTGATCGTCATGACGATCCTTGGGGGAGGCTTTTGTCCAGCAGTAATATCAGTCATCGGGTGACTTTTAAGAAAAATCTTTGATCATCTCTGGATCCACGTTAAAATTGACTGAACCAGGAATACATAGGGCTAGATAGAGCTTTAACAAAATTGAAGTCTCTGGCACCTTTTTTGTTGACTTTACCTACACCGAAAATCATGCTGCGAGTATTTTATCAAGTTGCATTCATTACACTGTCACCATACAAGAACTATGCCAAAATATACAAATAGGAATCACACAAACTAAAATTTTCCATTTTCAACATTGACCTAAAATAAACACGGGAGCAGATACCGTCCGTACGCCAGATAATCGAAAAATCCCGAGAATTCAATAAACCTACAAATATCTGTTTTGTTGATTTCTCCAAGGCGTTCGACTCTGTCAAGTGGCCGAAGCTCTGGAATACTCTCCTTGAAATGGGTACCCCAAAACATCTGGTATCACTTCTTAAGCACCTTTACGAAGATGGTACGGCCACAGAAAGAACCGATGAGGTTCTATCCAACAGTTTCCACCCCTGTACAGGAGTCCGACAAGGATGTATAATTTCTCCATTACTGTTTAACATCTACACAGAACTGATTATGAGAATTGCTTTGGATGGTTGGACAGACGGTATCACTATTGGAGGACAAAAAATATCGAACTCACGCTACGCGGATGATACCACCCTCTTCGCAAGTAGCATCCCTCATATGGAAGAGCTACTACACAGGCTAGAAAATGTTAGTCTTGATTTTGGCCTTAGAATTAATCGCAGCAAGACCAAAGTGATGATTGTGGACCGTGCTAAGAACAACTCGCCAGAGGTTAAGAAAGTAGCAAATTGTGAGGTAGTGCCTACTTACATATACCTGGGGGCACTGATTTCAAAAAATAGCGGCTGCATAGACGAAATCAAATGACGCATGGAATCTCCAGATCGGCTATGGATAAATTGAGGAAAATATGGAAGGATCGCAATATCACTAAAACCAACAAAATACGACTTGTAGGTGCTCTCATATTCCCCACATTCCTCTACGCTGCTGAGACATGGACCCTACGAGAAGGTGAGAAGAAAAAGATCAATGCTCTTGAAATGTGGTGCTGCAGAAGAATGCTCGGTATATCGTGGACGGAATTCCGAACCAATGAGTCCATTCTTCGGAAGCTCGGCATCAAACAGAGACTGTCTCCTACCGTACAAGCTCGCATTCTCACTTTCTTCGGGCATGTATCGCGACGTGGAAGCGACTCCATAGAACGCTTAATAGTGCAGGGTAAAGTCGAGGGCACTAGACCTCGAGGCAGGTCCCCGATGAGGTGGACGGACCAAGTGAGCGCAAGCTGTCGAGGGTACCTCGACGTAACGACCTCGACCACTCTGACAAGAGTGTAACGCCGAAGAAGAAGAAAATAAACAACTAGACTCGATGAAACTACTAGATCGAAAATTGTATGGAGCAAAACTCTCGTACGCGTCTATTAGGCAGTTTACGTTCAGTTGTGCTTTGATCGCGCTTTGAATATAACGCCACGCAATGAATAAGTGTTCAGTGAAAAACTGTCCTAATAATAGCATATCCAAATTTAAATCGGATGGTGTGTCATATTTGAGGTAAATGCGGTAAATTATATTTCTATTGCACAAAATACATCGCATTTCCATCAATGAGCGTACACAATGAACTTTGCACATTACTGTCACGAAATAAGGTGTTTATTTGAATGAAGGTTTTAATGTTATCCTTACATTTTCTGAAAGTTAATACACACAATGCCTAACGGACATTTTGATTTTGGACACATTGACGACCTCTTAATAGGCAAGTGTGAGTCTAGTTACGCCAGTGATTTTCAATTATCGTAGTCATTTTATTAAATAAATTTATATCAAATAGCCTATGTTGAACGGATTGCTAAATTAATTTGATAAATTTAGATATCTACAATAATATAATAATAAAATAATAATAATCTGTGATTTGTGATTCATATTATAAGTGAAGTGACTTCTGGGATTGATTACATAAATTAAATTTGAAATCAAAATTTATGAACGATGGGAAACTCAAACTCGTAACCATCAGTGTTCCATGCGAGCGCTCTTTCCACTGAGCCAGCCGTTCCAGTGACGTATCGTTGATAAATCTTGTATGTCTTGTTGAACTCTCAGATTGTGGCTTCATCTACATTCAAATTCAAATTCAAATAGTTTATTTCTCAAAATAGGATAACCGCATCACTTATTGAAGTCAAGAAAATATACAAATAATAGAATAATACAGTCCTACTGATAAATTATTATTTACACTGCTTTAATCCCATGCACTTTTATCTGTTATATAATCTTTAATTGTATAATAAGCTTTTTTTAAAAGTTTCTGTTTAACAAATATTTTAAACTTTTTTAATTGTAGTTTGCAAATTTCTTCAGGGATTTTATTATAAAAACGGACACATTGTCCTCTGAATGATTTGTCTATTTTCGTTAGCCTTGTGTGAATCAGAGCAAGATTATGTTTATTTCTAGTGTTGCAGTTATGAATGTCACTGTTTTTTTTTAAAAAGATCTATATATTTATGCACAAATATTAGGTTTTCAAATATGTATTGACATGGTACTGTTAATATGTTGATCTCCTTAAATTTATCTCTCAACGAATGTCTACTGGACAGATTGTAGATTGCTCGAACAGCTCTTTTCTGCAGCACAAAAATACCCCCACAGTAATATACCGTAAGACATAACAGTATGGAAATAACTAAAATATACGACATGTGCCGTGTCTTCGTTTGTGAGCTGGCGAATTTTCCTTACAGCAAATGCTGCAGAACTAAGTCTATTCGCCAAACCAGCTATATGTGGACGCCATTGGAGTTTTGCGTCTAAAGTAATACCCAAAAAAACTGTGGTGTCTACAAGTTCCAAGTACTCCCCGTTCACAAGTACATTTAAATTCACCTGACTGACATTTGGGGTTATGAATTTAATACATTTAGTTTTCTTACTATTCAAAAGCAAATTATTAGCATTGAACCAATGAACAATTTTGGACAAAGCATTGTTTACATCATCCAAGACTGATTCACGTCTTTTAATCTTAAATAAAAGGGATGTGTCATCAGCGAATAGAACAATTTCATGATTATCGTTAACAACATATGGCAAATCATTTATATAGATCAAGAATAGAAATGGAACAAGAATTGAACCCTGTGGGACACCCATTTTTATGGTTGATCCAGGGGCGCGCTTTCCATTTATATCAACAGTCTGAATTCTATTTTCTAAATAAGAACTAATAAGTGTCAGCGCATTGTTCCTGATGTCATAGTGTTGTAATTTCCTGATAAGAGTCTCGTGTTGGACGCAATCGAATGCCTTAGATAGATCACAAAAAACACCGAGCGCATCCATTGAATCCTCCCAGGCATCATAGATATGATGAATAAGCTCAACACTCGCATCAGTTGTTGAGCGACCTTTCGTAAATCGTAAACTGTTTACACGTCAGCAAAGTACTAAAGTGTGTCTGCATTTGATTTAAAATAAGTTTTTCAAAGATTTTACTGAAAACAGGCAATACAGATATAGGTCTAAAATTTGAGAGATCACTAGTATTACCTGATTTAAAAACAGGTATTGTCTTACTGTATTTCATCAGATCAGGAAAGGTACCACAGTCAATACATTTATTAAATATTATTGCTAATTGTGGAGCTATGACAGAGATTATAGTTTTAATTAAACTGACAGAATGACCCCAGAGGTCAATTGTATTTTTTCATTAAATACTTTAACGACCTCAGTATAGTGCACATATTGAAATTTAAAATATTTAGAACATTCTTCGACATTTTCTTTCAACATAGATTCAGCTAGTAGAGGTGAAGAATTTAGGGACTCAGTTGTTGAGATTGGGATATTCAAAGAGAAATTGTCAAATAATGAAGCTATTTCAGTTTCTGATTTATCCGTTTTCCCGTTATATTGTAGGCAATAATCAGTCTTATGTGATTTAGACTTTCCTGTCTCAGCATTAATAATGCTCCATGTGGTTTTTATTTTAACATTATTATGCTATTCTTAATCTTTTCACTTAAAAAACGAGATTTAGCTGTTCTACATACTATTTTAAATATTTTGGAATATTTTTTAACATAACTAATGAATTTAACACTTGTGTTAAATTTTTTCTCATTTTATAATTTATACAGTCGTTTTCTACTTTTATGGATGCCTACAATAGCCCAGTCACTAAAGCATGGCCTTTTATTTATAAAAATAGTCTTGGGTGTAAATACTGAGTTATATTCCTCACTAACAATTTTAAAAAATGCATTATAATGTGTATCAGGGTTTTCACATCCTTTAAGTGATGGTAGTTTTAACATCAAGTTATGTTTAAACATTTCAAAGTGTTTTGTGGTTTTTGTTATTACAGTACATTCTTCTTTAGATTTATTTGTAACACTAGGCAATTTAAATTGTACTTGCTGACCACAGTGGTCAGAAGTAAGCTTACTTATAATATACTTATTAGTTATTGTATTACAATCTGTAAAAATATTGTCTATGCATGTTGCTGAAAAAGATGTAAGTCTAGTAGGTTCTAAAAATATATTTTTACAGTTAAATGATTGAAACAAACTTTTTAATTTGATGCACAAAGAGGAATTTTCCAATAATAAATCTACATTGAAGTCTCCACATATAATTTTTTTTTTGTTTTTATTACAAGTCATTGATAGAGCTTTCTCCATTACATTTTCAAAACTGTCATATGGTGCCGAGGGTGGTCTGTATATGCTCATAATAATTAATTGCTCCAATTCAACACAGGCTATTTCAATAATCCGTTCTATTGAGAGTCTGACAATGTCTTTCCGCTCCTTATATATCAGTTCATTACTGATCAGTATTAAAGAGCCACCATGTATGGCTTTTTCTCTACTGAATGAACTACCAATCTGGTGACTATTTAAATTAAAAATTAACTGATGACATTTTAGCCAATATTCTGTAATGCACAGTAAGTATATCTATGTTGTCACAGTTCATGAATAACTCTATTTCCAAATCTTTACCTAGCATACTCTGTATATTTTGGTGTACTAAGTTTATAAGTTTAACATTTTTTGTAATTCGTTTAACATTTGAATGTTTACAAGAATAAGTATTTAACAAAAAGTCTGAGCTAGAGGCATTCTCTATTGTATACTTATCTAAAAAAAATTGTTTGGAATGTTTTCCAAAGTCTTAAAACTATTTGCTTGCCCAATAGAGGCAATTTGGCAATCATTAGTTGGACAATTTTCCATACATGTCTGTTAACTACAACTAGTATGTTGCCCAAAAGAGGCAGTTAGGCTAACCAAATTTTTGGTTGAATTATTTATATAATATGATAATGCAACAGCTATTCTGTTTTTGTGAAATTTGGAAATACAATTGTACTTTTCTATAAAATAGTTACTATTTATATAATTATTGATGTCAATTACATGTAATTTGCTATTATATTGGGTCATCATATGCAGTGATAAATTTAATGCATATGTTGAATAATTTTGGTCATAGGACAAGTTTCTACTATATGGAAAAGTGAACAATACTAATTGCCTAACATTTAATAAACTCAGTTTTTGTACATTTTTTGTAGTTCTTTTTTGTTCATATTCCTTGTCTATCCTATAAATACAATTACAATGCTGTTAGGAGAAAATTTAAAATTACAAATATTCTTAACAATGCCCTGGTAAGAACAGGCAGGCATACAGTAGTTAGTTATCTGATAATTCAAATATTTATTCAGTGGATGACACATATGTCTTCCAACTTCGTCACTAAACATAACAACATTACAACTATTATTATGTTGAGAATACTTATTAATTGTATTATGCTTTTTGACTTGGTCCTTACATCTAATAGGTTTACATATGGATGATTCATCGTTAGTAATGGGTGACACATTCACCTGCTGCCTGGATACCGACGAACTGTCAACAGGCTGCATAGGCTGTGTGGTAGATGAATTATTACAGTTGATAACCTGCTCAACCCCAATATTTGCATATTATTAAATTGACTTTAAGATGTCACTCTTTCAAATTTAAACAATTTGTTTTTTTTTTTAAATAATAAAATAACAAATTGTTTAGACTTTATGTTTTAACTGTGCAACGCAATTCCTGAAGTGTACCTAATAGTAAGTAATACGGTTGTATATTCTCATAACCTCAAAAAACACTACACAACCTAAAACTAAATCATATTGTTCTGTTTTACTACGAAACAGTATTTATAACGGCAATGAAAATCAGGGACGAAGCTCGGCGAAGTTTTTTAAGCAGACATTAATTAGGTGACAGGAGGTACCGGCCTATTACCGCTAACTAGAAAACAAACATTAACTATTCTACTATTGTAAACATTATTTCAATCAATAATAAATTGCCTAAGTAGGTTATTTTACTTGTAGTTTCCAACGTAAACGTGGGATTAATAAATTAAAAATAGCTTTAGCAATATTTAAAATAAACTTGTTTTTTATAAATAATTATATGAAAATAGAAACTGTGCATATAAATATCATAACAATTAAATTTCATTTTTGCATTAGTCAATTGTAATTCTTTACAAATGTTTCAATATAATCAAAATAAGTTCTAAATTTCTTTAACCGTTCACATAGCTCTTTTACAAGAAATATATCATAAATCAAAAAACAAAAATGCATGCAAAAATGTTTCTTCTAAAATAACCTCATTCATTGCTACGAGCAATTGAGAAAGTTTGTGTCAATCTCGCTCGGGCGCGCCTTGACTTTCGATATCTACTCTTCTTGATTTCTTCTCCTAGATTTGCGATAATTATTTTAACTTAATACATTACTAGAGAATCTTTCATACAGAAATTATGATAAAATCATTACTCTTTTTATAATTTCTTACTAACCACATTTATACTAGAAAGTTATGTAATATAATGAATTATCGAGAAGGGAAATTATTATTACGAGTGATCCCTTCTAGGCAACTCTGTGTTTTTAATGAAAAGCTATAATACAATATTAAATTTAATTTATAAAAGTATATAAGTGTCAGCTTGATGTGCTTACAAGCGCTACCAACGTCATGAACTGTCCTAAGACATTTGACATTTTTGACATTTTAAGTTCACGATATATTATTGATTAGATTAGACATCCCAATTAATTACAACATTTATTTAACGACTTACTTTGTTAGTAATGTTTTATATAATTATAACTTTAATTTTAGAAATAATTATAATAGCATATTGATGTTTGGTTAACTTGATTCGTGTAAGTTAGTTGGCACTACTGTAGTGTAACAGTAACAGTTGGTAGCAAATCACTGTGACGGTCGTGCCCTATATAAGCCAGAGCGTTCAGTTTGAGAGAACATTTCCCTCCTTTCCTTTCCCTCCCTCCTTTCCTTTCCCAAGATTCCTTTCCCCACCCACCCCACACCCCTCTTATATTTATATATTATATATGTATGTATACATATCTATGTATTTATTTACCTTAGTTTTTAAGTTCTAGTCATTAGTCTTAAGTTAGGTTAAGTGATAGGTTACGATTAATATTACGTTATATCAATAGCAAATAGCCAGGTTTTCCCAGTTTCCTGGTTTTCCCCCCACAAACCTCATGTATTAGTTTTTAAGCATAATAAAGTTTTATCCCTTAATACGTAGATAGGGCTGTAGAAATAAGTTTTCTGATACCTACATATATAAGGCTTAATTGTAAATTGCTTTAATAAGTAGATTTAAGTAATTTTGTATATATATTTTAATACCAAATATAGAAATTTTGAATTAAAAATTTTTTTTTTTTTGACAGAACATTATTTATCGGTAATTGTAAGGGGTAACGCTGCCCAAATTGTATTGAGTCATTTATTATAATAATTATTTTAAGTGTAAACTGTAAAATACAGATATTTCTATTTTAAGTGCGTTTAAATTACCAACCCCTTCAACATAAGTATGACGAAACAATAAACAATTCATTTAAATAAGACACAAATATTATAAAAGAACATTTGATTTTTAAGAAACATTACACAACAGAAGAACAACAGAAACACGTTAGTTTCATAAGACTTAGATCCTGTAATCGACCCAACGCTATGAACTCAGTAAGATGCCAATTAACACCTTCAAACGATAAGTCTGTTGTATTCCTCCAGCGAGTTGTATAAAGCAAAGGAAAGAGCTAAAGAATTGCCGCCAAAAGGCTTGTAATAGCTTGTGTACGCGTTAATGTATTTTCCAACCAGTATGACTTTATTGCGAGGCTAACTGCAAACTCATTTATTAACTCTTTTACTTGATATAAGGTTTCCTTTAAAGAAACACTAAAGGATTTATTTCTTCTCAAACTAAAATTAGCTATTTATTCAAGTGTTGTGTAATAAGGGGTATTATAACACGAATGTGGGTTTATCACAGAGGCGAAGATATAATGAATGGTAATAGTATTATATGAGTGTTTTAATACCTAATTATCAACAGTTGTATACAAAACTTTAACTACACCCATAATATGAATCCTCTATAAACGATTCCGAAACAGTTAGCTTACTGCTAACATTAAAAGAGCCAGTCCTAGTAACCATAATAATATCTTCCAAAGGAGTGTTATTATGAAAACGTAGCTAAATCTATCATTTTACGCTTACTTACATTTCAATAACCTATTGACTAGCATTGGACTAAACCGGCCGTTCCCAATATCCTATCAACAGATAGAGATAAATTGCTACCTTCTGCTTTCATTAATCTGAAGCTGTCCCAATATACCCGATAAGTCATTCTCCTCGCCTTATATTGGGACAGCCGTAACTGTATTGGACATAACTATGGATAGATAAGATCTTGTCATTAAACGATGACAGCAATGTATCCGTAAGTTAAAGTATGGGTAGACAGTTTTTTGAAAAAAAAAAAAACGGCCGTAAATCACTTTTAGCGTTTGGCTTGACATCAATGAAATAATCCGTTCGTTGTGACTCTATAACAGTATTCTTTTACACGATGCTTGGAGCTTTGTAATTGCATCCAACAAATATAATGATTTATTTACTATAACAGGTCGATCTGGCACCACAAGCATCACCCGTTCACGAGTTGACGCAAGGACCAGCCATCGTTAGCTTCGTACATATTTAATGGAAGGAGGCGACCCGGCTCACGACGTCCATGTCCTCTTCTAACATGTTTAACTAAAATCGATTAAAAAGCGAATATATTCATTAAAATTTGTAAATGTTATTTATTTTCTTAAAAAATAATTATTTCCAATCTTTATTGATGTCTGTTAATACAATTCCACATCGAAAATAAGTTGCAGTTGAAGTCCGAAATGTGATATACAAAGCTTACTCACTTTTGCCGGTATTTTTTAAGTTTCAAATAATAGAAATAAACCTATTAAAATATAATGCTTCTATTGCTTGACTACATCTTATACGAATGATAGATCGAAGATACTAATGTAAATCTATTTATCACAACAACATGTTCTACATCTCTATATGCTCTTAAATCCTGTGTTGGGAATAGCGCTGGGCATTCACTCTGTCAAACGTTTGCTATACCCGTGACGTCACTGATTTATACAGCCTCCGAATAAGCTATTTCAGCAAACGTCTAACTGTGTAATGGTTTGATTAGATCGTTGGACTGAAGCAACTGTAAGAGGTGATCAATAATAGTATTCGTTTCATATTTATTTATTTCATTTCAACCTTCTTCTTACATCCCTATCTATATATTTCAAAAATATTCGGTTGGACGACTTTTAAAATAATTAGCTCAATTTTCGGAAAAAGTTTCCTTTGGCGTGTCATGGCAAAAGATAGTTAGTGTGAGTAAAAAGCGTATCTGACGAAAATGCGTAGATACCAGGTGAACATAAATGAAGCATAGATCAAATTAGATCACGCTTATATTATGTCACGCTTCATAAGAAAGTGTCACTGTCAATATTTCATAAACTATTATAGTATAGTAATCAAGATGTCTTACCCCTACATACGTTTTTTTGAAAGAATAGTTTTAATTTCTTATGTTGTGGTCTTAGATTAAGGATTGGCCTCCGCTTCGCTCCATTTAGATACCGTACTAACTAAGAACATTAGCTTTTTTATGACGGCAACTATTAGATGCTTGTATGCGTGGCATCTTGACACTCAATCAATGATATTTAAAAGTATAGATAGGTTACATAGATAACATTTGGTGTTTGAAAATGATACACTAACGCAAACACGAATAATTTAACATTGCAATAGCACACTACATTTCAATTACACGTCAAAGAAGGATAGTAAATGAAATTATCGCAAGCGAAAAAGAGATAACTCTTATTTGCTAATTGCTTCGTATTTGTATAGAGAAAGTACAGTTAATTTATCAGATATGATTTTTTACCGTACACCGTGATTTATGCTTAAATTACGATTCATTCATGAGTTCATGTAGTAAAAGCTATAAAGTAGTAAAACTGCATTGAAATTAGGTAGATAATGTGTCATTGATTTTATAGAAGAATAATTTAATATTGATTATAATATAAAGCCACATTGATGATATTAATTATTTATATATAAAATAATAAAAAAACATACAGACCTTATGGGTCCTATTTTTACAATTTTACTAACAACTGCTCCCAAAAAGATTTAAGATTGCAATAGCACACTACATTACAATTATTATTATTATTTTTTGTAACTTATATTATTTATGAATGTCTTTTTGTTGAGGGTATATTACAATAAGGTAATTGGAGAAGAAGAAAATGATCCATTGTTTCTCCTGCAGTTAGCAAGGGATATACTGAAAAAACTCCTACGGAAACAAATAGCACTCACTGTCTACATCCGCTACCTACCCTAAAACTTGTTTTAGTAGTTTGATAGTTCAGCTACCTATATACGCACTTGTTTATTAAAAATTATTACATTCACTGCAACAATGACTTTTTTATATCATTTCCTAAAATATTCTACCTTGATCATCCCGCAACAGACAGCATCATATACAATATTTTGTCATTTCTGTACGTTAATCTATGATCGGCTTGGCAGCGATCGGCGTTGTCATGGCAACATATTTATTTTGTTAGATAAATAATAAAATCAAATGAAATGTTATAATTCATGATTTCTTAACTGTGGTATGTAATTCTATGATTTTTTTTTACTTTCGTAATTAGTGCATCTTCCCATAACACAAGACGGCATTTTAATGTTGTACCTATATCAAATTGTAAGCAATTCTGTCAACAACAAACGCGTGTGTACCGTTTTCGTATCGAGAGAGTGACTACGATCAAAGGAACCAATTGACTCAATTTAGGGGATTGATTTTCGGTTTGCTAGTGACATATCTACCTCTTTTAATACTATAATATCATTGCACTCAATGGCATCTTTCAAATTTTGTAACATACGCTTAGTGTTATTTTACACTAAAATTAATAAAATACAAAATACTTACTGATGATTTTCCAAGTGTCTTTCAAGTTTTACAATGCAACCTGGCATTCTAGTTTCAATTATAAGCAAAGTTTAACAGAACATGTGGCACATCAACGTTACACACTGTTCGATACTGGCTCGAGTACGCCCTCTTGGGCGTAGTACTAGTTGCTGCACTTTGCGTCTACGCCTGCGGTATCTAGTAGGAGCACAGCGGAGACCAATCCTTAATGTAAGGCTAATGTCTTATTACCACGATAAGACGAAAAAAGAAAGGTAGAATATTTTAAGTAGTGTCTTATATTTGTTTTGCGAAATAAAATATATTTGATTTATTATCTCTTTCGTTCTTCAACGCGTTGCATTTTGCATTAATATGTATATTGAAATGTTGTTAAATGATTTTATTCATTATTCTATTTATATTCAATATTCAATTTGATCGCAGCAATAGTGCTAGAAACAGTGACCAGCTAATAAGATAATTTGATACATTATAAATGTGAATGTAAGTTTGTTTTGTAACGCTTTTACGCCGGAGCTACTGAACCGATTTTGATGAAATTTAGTTCAGCTATAGACTAGAGCTTGGGAAAGCAATTAGGCTACATTTTATCCCGGAAAAATCCACGGTTCCCGCGGGATTTGTGAAAAACTGAAAGAAATTTACGTGCTGGTAAGAAAGGTCTATTTGCAGTAAAAAGCCACAATAATATTATGTTCAATTGCGATAACATTTTACCAGTGGCATTTTATTTTATGTTTCACAGCTCCTTGTTACAAGCGGCAACTACGCGTGAAGTTATTGCCGCTCTGCGTCAAACTACGGCTGAATTAGGGTTTCAATCCCCGAACAGCACTGCATGATAATTTATAGACATATCTATCTTCCGCTCGACAGCAGAATTAATGAAGATGAGGTTAATGTGAGCCAAGATAAAGATATGATTAGAGACAGCTCTAAAATTAATACGAAGACCACAAATTATGCTCGACTATGATTATTAATTAGTTTTATTTTAAAATTTTTGTCTTGGTATGGTATGGTATAGGGGCTCCTGTTTCCGTAATTAAACCAATAGCATGGGTCCATTTTGCGTGCAGTAATGGCCAGTTACTCCAACCAGCCCAGCTCCAGAAGTTCAGAACATTCCTGGGGTGTTCGCAGACTTCCTGGAGCGACCTTGTATTGGTTAAGGTTTTTGCCCGTTGGTTGGCCACCCCCAACACGAAGTATATGTTTAAAAATTTGAAAGATGCCAATGTGTGTCTAGATGCCACGCACACAAGCATCTAATAGTTGCCGTAATAAAAAAGCTATTGTTCTTAGGTAGTGCGGTATCTAGTTGGAGCACAGTGGAGACCAATCCTTAATCTAATAATACTATGTTAATAGCTTAAGTACTATGTTTCTTAAAAATAAATTGATTTAATTTTATTTCATTTCATCGAACTCTGAGCAACGTGGTAATACTGAATGATTCTACTTACATATTGCGTCACCGAAAATTTTAAATTTTTAAAAGTAAACAGGTAAATAAATAACAATTACAAAGACGAGGAAAACTTATACAAAGTATATCCTGTGGGAATATACACAACTCGTCTATTATTTGCAAAATAGAGGCTAAATAAATCTATTTCTCTTTTTCATTCCCAGGATTTTATATTGTTCATGGTCTCAATCCCTTGTCAAAGGGAAACTTTCCTCTGTCTTAACAATTCAATTACTGAACTGGGATTTTATCTGTAAGTAACTTATACAATAAAATATTTTTCTTTTTATCTTTCAACTCAACAATATTTTATCAGTATTATAATGGCGCTTGTTAATGTCATTTCCTGTTCAAAATGGATTCTATGTAAATTATATTTGGAACAGTAAGAACTGAGGGGGGTGATGTTAAAATATGACTCTTGTTAATACGGCTATGAAAAAAAATTAAGAGTAATTAATTTAATAAAAATTGGTGGTACAGAGCACATTATAATAATTATATCAATGATAATATTATGATTGTCTTGCCGTACGAATTGTTCAAAAGTTTGAAATAAGAAAAAGAGCTGAGATAACTAAGTTGACATCAGTATCATAATATGCTTCTCAGAATAGATGCTTTACAAAAAATATCCTTCACGCAGGATATTTTGTACTCGGCTCGGTCACGTAGAACGCATGAGACAGCATAGCGGAGTGAGAAAGGTATAAAAGAATAAAAAGGCATTTATTTTCTCAAAATTGATACCTTTAGAATTTTTTTTGATGTCATTTCTAAAATACTAGATACTACTACCACTTCGGAAACAAATGGCGCTCTGAGAGAGAAGAAGCGGCGCGAGAAACTCTCCCAGCATTCTTTTTTTTTGCGTTCTTTTGAATAAAAATATTCAATATTGTTCATTCATTTCAAACAATCATAATCAAGTCCCAGGATGTCCGATCACTTAGATATTCAGCTGTGAAGTAATAGAATTTACGACAGAGCCATTTTTTTATAAAAAATTTAAATTTATTTATAGATAATGCCTGAACAGTGGCTGGGACTTTATTATTAAACTGTATACATTTACCCGTTTATATATCTTATTAAGCCTATTAGAATAAGTTACCAGCAATCCCTTATTTTTAGTGTTATAATAAAAAATCACCATTAAGAGCAAAAAGGTGACGATTTGTATGAACATATATTAAATTTTCATAAATGTACTGACAATGAACAGTCATAATATTTATTTCTTTAAATTTTTCTTTGAGAGACTTTCTATAACCAAACTGATATATAGCACGAACAGCTCTTATTTGCAGAGCGAACACTATATCAATGTCAGCAGCATGACCCCACAGTAAAATACCGTACGTCATGATGCTGTCAAAGTAACTGAAGTACACTAATCTAGCGGTCGCAACATTCGTCTACTCTCTAATCTTTTTAATGGCATATGCCGCAGAGCTGAGTCTATCTGCTAGTTGGGCAACATCCACATATTGAAGCCCCACTGAAGCTTTTTATCTAACGTGATACCCAAGAAGACCGTAGTGTACACAAGTTCCAATCCCTGGTCATTTATAAGTACGTTGGATTGTACCTCAGCTGTTTTTGGTGTAATGAACCGTAAAAACTTTGTTTTTTAACTGTTTAAGTGCAGATTATTCGTCTCAATTCAACGCACTATCGTTGAGAGTGCATTGTTTACCTCGTCATCAATATCTGCACGTCGTTTCACTTTAAAATAAGTGAAGTATCATCAGAAATCAATGCAATCTCATGGCTATATAAGAAACAAGAAAGGACCGAGAATGGAACCCTGTAGAACACCTATTCACACAGGTTTACCCGATGGCCGTTTGTCATTTACATCGACTATCTGAACTCTGTCACTTAAATATGATTTAAACAGATTTACGGCTCTATTTTTAACTTCATAATGCTTTAGTTTTAGGTGTAAAAGTTTCATGGTGACGCAGTCAAATGCTTTGGACAAATCATAAAAAATGTCCAATTCATCCTGTGACTCTTCCGAGGGTCAAAGATGTGCTCAATGAGTCTAGTACCCGCATTAATTGTTGATAAGCCCCAAGTGAAACCAAATTGATTTTTGTTCATTTATTTACAAAAATACATTAGTACCTGTTGAAGTAAATTTTTTCAAAAATTTTACTAAAAACAGGCAGCACTGAAATAGGCTTAAAACTAGCAGGGTCAAAAGAACTGCCTGATTTAAACAAAGGTATAACTTTGTTGTATTTCATGACATCAGGGAACACACTCTCATCTATGCATTCATTAAATATTATTGCTAATTCAGGAGCTATAATGTCAAGTATGTATTTTACAATATTAGTTGAATTGCCCTATAGTTCTTTTGTATTTTTTAGGTTAATTAATTTGAAAATTTCAATTATATCGCTACCTGTAACATACTTAAATTTCAAATCAATGGAAGATACAGGTACGTGTAATTAAGTATATCACGTGCTGCTTTTGGTGAAGAGTTAAGGTCTTTTGTCGCGATAATCGGGAGTTCGGAGAAGTATTAATAAAAACATTTGCAATTTCTATTTCCAAATTTATAACGCTATTATTAATTTTTAAACTCGGGGCTAGTAGGTCGCCTGTAGTATAGGTGGAAAGTCGGGGTGAACTCTGATCTGTGCGAGATGAAAATCTAGAATTTGAGTGATATTGCACCGGACTGAAATAAGTGGAGGACTCGGAATGTCAAAGATTTCCTCATCTGCATACTATCAGACAGTTTATGCGTATTACAGGCATTGAACATTAACTCCACCACTTCTGGTATGATCTATGTATGTCATAACACTATAAATCTTGTGTGCATACCAAAGTTACTATACAATGGATTAAATGTCAAAGCAACTCATGCGGAAATGATATGGCAGATGAGATAGCTAGAAGAGGCTCAAATATTACTACCATAGGGCCAGAACTCATCATACCTGTTCCTTCTGGCTGGCACAAAAGCGAAATTCGAAAACGCATAAGAAATCAACACAAAAATCTATGGTTTTCATTAGATGATTGCAGACAAACACGGGAGACACTCCCCAACATTGGCCAGTATGGTAAATCGCCTTATTTAGCTCAATAGAATCCAACTTAGACAGATAACGGCGGCCCTAACCGGGTACGGACCTTATAATAAACATCTTTTTAATATGAACATAACTGACAGCCCCCTGTGCAGGGCCTGCATGGTGGCAGAAGGGAGAAGAGAGGAAACTGCTGCACATGTACATATAGGTGTAGCAACCTACCGGGCTCAACATCTTGGTACCCCAAACACACTCCCAGAAGGAGAGGAGGTTGCTAAGGTTTCTAGAGGAATTCGGGTGGCAGGAATAACATATATATTCCCACACACGCAAAATAGGCGCGCATTCGTCGAATTGCGGAAATTAGCCCAAATATACCACATCATATCAAACCAAATGGAGGACTCTGGTGTCGGAGGCCAAGTCTTTTGCTCGCAGCGCCGCAGAAGACGTAAGTAAGTAAGTAAGGATATTTAAATGATTAAGCATCTTTACATTATACAAATAAACTCAATATATTTATGCTTTCCAAATAATAACATGACGAATATTAAAACAGAACTTTATCTTATCAGAAAAGTTTATTTAGAAATTTTATTTGTTGGGTTGTTCCAGCTTATCTCTGACACGTTTACTCTTATTTTAACGGGATGTTCAATAAAAAAGATTAATATTATAAGACATTTGTTGAAATAGGAGCCACCTAGTTATGAACTATCTATCAGGAATCACTTTACCGTCTCCCTTCCTCTAATGTAATTACCCTTAGAAACGTTAGCGTAAAACGTGAATATAAAAATTAAAAACCCATAATTTTGTGAACGACATTTGATATAATTAGATTTTCACGTTAGTGGTTAGTCATAACATAAAGACTGTTAATATTGCTTTGTGATCACTTTTAACTGCTTTGATTCAACGCAAGGAAAAATTTAAAATTATAAATTTAAAATTCATAATAAAATCATTACTACAAATATTACTTAATAGGAATACCCAACGCGTATTATGTTTCATCGTTAGTTGAAACCTATTTATTAATTTCCTTTACATCTGATCTAGATACACTGAACTATTTTATTCCACGATATAGTAGGATTGAAGAGTATATCATATGCAATCACTTATAATTTTATATTTAAATTCAAATTTTTTTATTCAAAATAGAATGTGACATCACTTATTGAAAGTTAAAAAACTACCAGCCATTCCAAAATGAATGCCGCAGGCCTGAGAAGAATGGGCGCAACAAACTCAGCGGGCTTTTTTTTCCATCAAAAAATATGTTTACAAAGTAATATTCTACAATTAAACATATTTTTAATAGCCTGAGGGCGGTCACTCCATTCCCAATCTGTGGTATCCTTAAGAAAGACATAGCTATAGTAACCATTACCACATAAATGTTTTTTAACAATTCTTTTGAATAACGTAATACTCTTGCTTTGACCATTTTCTGGGATCTTGTTGTAAAAGCATATACATCGCCCCACAAAAGACTTACTAGCTCGACTTAGCCGAGTAGTAGGCATTATAAGCTTATGTCTGTTCCTGGTGTTAACATTATCGATCTGACAGTTTCTAGCAAATTTACTTATGTGTGTATATTTTAAGGCATAAAATCCATTCATTTTCTCAAAATTGATTGCTTTATAATTCTTTATGATGTCATTTCAATCAATTCCACCGCTCCGGAAACAACTGGCGCTCTGAAAGCGAAGAAACTCTCCCAGAATTCTCTTTTGCGCTCTTTTTTATAAAATATACAAATATAATTATCATATTCCAAGAAATATAAAAATAGTATGAACTCTATGCTGATTTTCTTAGTAGTTTCCATGAAATAGTTAATTCCCGGATAAACACTTCGTCGAAATATAAACAAAAACAAGTTTACAAATAACGTACAATATACCGTAGGTCGTTGAGAGCAAGACAAGCAACCAATTTGTCGGTAACTGTTACTGGATGATACCATAACTGAGACGCAACAGAGATTGAGCTTCCATCGTTTCTTTCCTCGTAAAGTGCGGGTCTTATTGCGTTTTCAAGGGCCTAAATGAAAATTTATGAAAATACTTCACTTCTATTTCAAGAGGAAATGTTTTTTACTTTCTTTTAAGCCTGCAAGGTTACAAAATTATTTAACTTACTATTAATTTACAATGGTTTTTGTAACGATGGTTTATTTAGGGATATTATAAGTTATTTAGAAATAATTGATATATCGGACTTTTAACTTTTTGAATGTTTAATTATATTTTAAATTAGATAATATAAAAAATACCGACTTCAAATCTATACTTAACATTCACTGTTGAATATTTTCAACAATATTATGTTATAATGAGGTTTTTTTTATATATGTTTATTATTATGTGTAAGAAATAAGATTAAATTGGAATAAAGTGTATAATAATTAAAGCGAATACTAATAAAATAAATTCAGAAAACCTAAATTTTAACGATTTAATATATGCTAAATAATAGCAAATAGCTACTTAAAAAATGTTTACATGCCCTTTTAGAAACAATGTATATACCAACATATTAAAGTATTAAATGTAAAACGTAATAAAATTGTGTCTTCAATCACTAAATTTAAATGTATACCGCGATATATAAAATTAAACTTTTAAATTTTCCTTGTTTTTGTTTACCCGCCACCTCAAAGCATTCAAGTTTCGTTCGACTGCCGTTCGATCAACGTTACGACCGACTACAACAAGCTTACGGTGAAAATAAATTGAATTTGAGAAATAGCAAGGAAACCTAGATTACCTGGCGCTCGGAATATGTAACATACAAGATAATTCTTATATTTTTCGCTCACTATTTTAAACAGACTTTTGAAATATATAATTAGATTGGGTAACTTTTTTGAGGCAATGTGTTAGTAAAACAAATGATGCTGTTTATTTTATATTATTTCAACCATTTTGAAAAATGTAGGAGATTATTAATATAATATGTGTGTGGTGGCTTGGGCACGGGGAAGAGCGCTGGTGTGTGACGCGACTTGCGTCGACACTCTGGCTCCTTTCTTATGTCAAGTTACGTCAGTTGGTGCTGGGGCTGCTGCTTTAACTACCGAAGACAGCATGCGTCGGAAATATGTCGGTCTCAGTGAGTCTTACATCTTTGTGCCGTTTGGAGTCGAGACACTTGGCCCGTGGGGCCCAGAGATTCGGAGAATGTACAAAGTACTATCTTCTCGCCTCTATAGGGCTACTGGCAACCCAAGTGCTGGCAGTTATTTCGGTCAACGGATCAGCCTAGCTATCCAACGTGGAATTTCTGCCAGTATTCTTGGTATGCTTCCACGTAATGATAGTTTTAATTTTATGTTGTCAGTATTGTAAAAATAGTTATAAGTTTTATAATAAAGTCAAAAGCACAACAGTTCACAATAGAAATGATTATCATTTATATGTGTGTGTTTTTTGTTTTTCTTTTGGAAAAGATTTTCTTACTTATAAAATACTTCTAGTTTTTTCCCGTTGCATTGTATTTATTTCACAAGTGACGACTACACAGGAAAACATAATTTACATATACTATAATATTATGACGGGCTTTGTCTACGAGTGGACGTCTTCCGGCAGAAATGATGATAAAATCAAATCAAAAATATCTTATTTCTTACGTAAATAATATTACACTTGAAATATGTAATTTTTTCATACGATGATGATGATGATACAGATGATGATGATAGTATATTTGTCCAACACATCTCTTACCAGGGAGGCTCCTTTGCCTAGGATGCCGGCTAGATTAGGTGGGTACCATTATTTCTTATTTCTGCCGTGAATCAGGAATGTGTAAACATTACTGTGTTTCGGTCTGAAGGGCGCCGTAGCTAATGAAATGACTTGGCAATTGGAACTTAACATCTTACGTCTCAATTAAACGAGCGCAATTTTTGCGTTTTTCAAGAATCCTGAGGGGCACTGCATTAATGGGCAAGGCGTTATCAATGACCATCAGCTAAACGTCCTGCTCGTCTCGTCCCTTTGTTCCATAAAAAAAATCAACTATGGAGTTAGCTGGTGCGTGTATATTGTACGTTATGTAAATAAAACATAAAAAGTACGATAGATTACAGTCCTTTATATTCGAGTACATCTAAACTATAATCATAAACCAATGAGTTCCGTTCTCAACATTCAATTACCTCCGTAAATGTGGCCTGTTGACATAACTTCCAAAATAATGTTCGTGATAAGGAATTCCGTCGCAAGTAGCGCTTTTAGAAATCATTTCATTGGCATAATTGCGGGTTGAACCTTCACTGGTGACCGCCTCATGTCGATAGTGTAGGGTCAACAACTGGAAAACAATAAGAAATATAACAAAACTCATTGGTCACGCAACCAAACTTGGTACTACCGTTACATGTTTTGCATTTGATACAGTTGAAAGTTTTGTGATAACTTAGGAGTATTTGCAATTAGCACTTAATACTCTGTGTATACACAAGGCCTAACACTAATTATTATGTGTATACTAAAATCTTTGACTTAAAATAACAAATCTCGATGTATTAGGCCATAAAAATTGTCAGCTTAATACACAGCAAAAGATTATCTAGGGCGATGGTTGACAAACTTATTTGCCAAACAGCCAATTATGAACCATACAACAATCTAAAAAAAATGGTTGCCAAATTTGCTTGCTTAGTAATTTTTTATTTCACTAAATAAGTAGTACACTAAATAAAACAAAATGTGCTTGCATCACCTTGGAAAGTATGAGTAAGTCAGGTTTGTATGGTGATGCTTTTAATGTTAGGTAAGCATGATTCCATTTCAAGTTCTCATCAATAAGACGACTTCTCAGTAAACTCTTGATTATGTTCATGCTTGAAAAAGATTGTTCGCATATAAATTTAGAGCCGAAAAGGGAAATAGCAGAAAACGCAAGCTTTTTCAGTTGATAATAAGAGTCAGTAATACTATTCCAAGCGTTGAAAATGATTCATTCATTTTTATAGTGCCATCTTTCCTTGTATTGAATCCAGCAATTGTTTTTCAAAGCTACTATTGTGCCGGAGCTGCACTTGAACAGCCAAAGAGCCTCCTGCGGCTCTGGAGCCGCGCTTTGCTGACCACTGATTTAGGGGATAGACACTACCGTTGCGTCTTTTGGTCTAACGACTATAAAAAGTTCAGCAAGTATTTTTGGCATCCTCTCAAAGTCACAATAAAGTGACACCCTGAAGTAAGTATCAAATGCAGCATCCTTATTATAAATCATTGTTTTGTAACGTAACCATTAAAGTGAGGAAATCTATTGCAGGTAGGCTTATTATTACGAAAGCATTATGAGCTTTATTTATGACATAAATTATTATATTATTATTTTTGTGAAACATATCACGATAGGCTTGCATTAATTATTTTGTGTTAATAATAAATGCAAAACACTGTGTCCTGATATTACCAAAAATATCTAGGTTTTCCTGAAAGTGAAACTCAGTATTTTTCTTTATTTTTCTTAGAAAAAATGTTTTCACAAAAAATAGATAGTTATATTCAAAACATGAATTGTTATAAATTTCATATATTCTTTATTTCTTGAAAATCTAGTGGTCCTAAAATTAAAAGGCTACAATTTGTAGCTTTCCATTTTAATTTTCTTTTCGAGCATTAACATCAATTTTTATATGATAGCATGGGATAAGATGTGTGAAGTGAATGAAGTGCTCTCTCTCTCTCTCATTATTCTTTAGCTTCTCTCAACCAGCATCAATTAAATTTATAATATCTCAAGCGTGAGAGACGAAACGAAATTAAAATAATCAATAAAAGAGAAGAAGATGCTTCTAAAATATCATTAGAAGACCTTCAGGCATGAATTGAAAAAAATATTGTGCAATAACAGTGAATATGTGAACCATCCATATTGAGAGCGTCCTTAAAGTTTCTCTGTTATATTTGATACTTAACTTCTAGTTAAGCTAAAGAGTCGTTTACAATAACGTAACAATGTGACCAACCAAGTAAATTTAATTAAATAAATGTGTGTAAAAAAACTGGAAATGCTCGAGAGCTTAATGTGTAATGCAGTGTAAAGCTGTGAATCAGCAAAACATTATCTAAACTAATATAAGTCATGTGACTGTGAACTATGTGTGTCCACTTCGATGAACATACTTGGTCATTCTGTACCACTGAACGCTTACGAAAGGAAACTAATTCAAGTATCAAGGATTTTATTAAATTATTTAACTGTATTTGATATTGTATCTCTACCGTAAGCATTTTAAGAAGGTTATTTGATTGAACTGTGTATTTACCGTTTCTTATTATACGATTTCTACTATCGCTGAAACCTGCAACATACATAGAGACACTTATTCATAACATCTTTATGAAAAAAAACACTCAGATTTTTTTTTAAACAAGAGTGGTGAGATTCATTGATATCGCAACACCAGGCGCCCAGAAATACGTTGGCGGCCTAATGGAAGTTTGATCTAAGCTCGAAGGTTCCTAAGTTGAATAGGTTCAACTGTTAATTAATCCAACAAAGTGACTGTGGGGGGC
>CATIXQ010000005.1:15166731-15186917 GCA_949711755.1 Leptidea juvernica | reverse complement strand
TTTTTTATTTTACAAGATTATAGCCGTCATCTGTCAATCTTTTACCCAGCCCTGTACTTTTCCCGGGGCGTAAAAAGAATAGGGGAGTCCCAGGCCCATGGGTGTCGTAAGAGGCGACTAAGGGCTTTTTTAGAAGTGGGAGAGTCACGCTGCCGTCTTTTGACGTCAGCACAATCGGGCCAGACTCGTCCGGGTTAATTACCACACTCGCACAGAATACCGGCGTGAAGAAGCGGCCTAGTGCCACTATGTTTCGCATAGGTTAGTGTCGAGGACCGGTGGCCCTTCCCCCCCCCCCCCTCCACCCTAATATGACAGCGGAACTAAAAAAGATTTTACTCCAGGAGGATACCGGCTCTACCAGAGTTGGAGAATCCCTTCCCGGGCACTCTAGCTCGGGCTGCCCTTCGTATTCTGGGGAGGGCACAGAACCGCGCATGACCAAGGACAAACGAGGCAGTATCACCACGGCACCCCGCTCCACTCTCAACGTGGACTTTTGGAATATCAGGGGAATTAACTCCAATTTAAACGCCGTCCACCACCACCTTGGGACGGCGCAGCCGGCCTTGTCGTAAAATCGTAAACACGTCGTCAAAATCGGCGAGCAGCTTTCCAGTTACCCGACCGGAACACGCAAGTTCTGGTCGTTGTCGAAAGCTGCTCTTGGTAACTTCAGCCAGCCGTCCATGCCGCCGATGCACATGAGGAATGACATCCTGGCCCATACGGCAAAAGAGAAAGCCGATCTCTTGTGCACTCTTTTCGCCTCCAACTCGACTCTTGACGACAACGGAAAAACACCGCCGACCATCCCGCGGTGTCAGAGCTCTATGCCTGAAGTACAGTTCAGACAGAAAACTGTTAGGCGAGCTCTGTTTTCGTTGGACGTCAGGAAGTCGAGCGGGCCGGATGGCATTTCTCCAATCGTGCTTAGGACGTGTGCCCTTGAGTTGACGCTGGTGCTAACGCGTTTATTCCAGCACTCTTATTCTAAAGGCGTAGTCCCTGACTCATGGAAGTCTGCCCTTGTCCATCCGATCCAAAAAAAAGGAGACAGTTTGGATCCGGCAAACTACAGGCCTATTGCTATTACCTCCCTGCTCTCCAAAATCATGGAGAGCATAATTAGCCGTCAGCTCTTGGTATACCTAGAGGGTCACCAGTTGATCAACGACCGACAATACGGGTTTCGCCATGGTCGGTCGGCAGGTGATCTTCTGGTATACCTGACACATAGATAGGCTGCGGCTATTGAAAGCAAGGGGGAAGGCCTGGCAGTTAGCCTGGATATAACGAAGGCCTTTGATCGTGTATGGCACAAGGCGCTCCTCTCCAAACTTCCATCATTTGGGCGTCCCGAGAGCTTGTGCAAGTGGACCTCCAGCTTCCTCACTGAGCAGCATACAGGTCGTTGTCGACGGATATTGCTCGTACCCGAAGCCCGTGAATTCTGGAGTGCCCCAAGGCTGTGTGCTGTCTCCCACGCTGTTTCTTCTGCATATCAATGATATGTTGGACACCTCCAACATTCATTGCTATGCAGACGACAGCACTGGTGATGCCATATACACGGGCCATGCAGGTCTCTCTCGGGAAATCATCGACCAGTGCCGGGAGAAACTAGTGTCTTCTATCGAGTCCTCTCTTGAGAAGGTCGCGGAATGGGGAAAATTGAACCTTGTCCAATTTAACCCCCAGAAGACTCAAGTTTGCGCGTTTACCACTAAAAAAACCCCATTTGTCGTATCACCGCTCTTTGACAACACTTCCCTCAAAGCCTCGCCTAGTATCGGAATACTGGGTCTCGAAATCTCGAGCGATTGCCAATTTCGTGGTCATCTGGAAGGCAAAGCCAAATTGGCTTCAAAGAAACTGGGCGTCATTAATAGAGCACGGCAATACTTCAAGCCGGCCCACATACTAGCGCTCTACAACGCGCAGGTCCGGCCACACATGGAGTATTGCTGTCATCTCTGGTCTGGCGCACCCCAGTATCAGCTCGATCCATTTGACCGCGTTCAACGCAGAGCAGCTCGAATTGTCGGGGACACAGTGCTCTGTGAACGGCTGGATCACTTGGCGTTGCGTAGAGACGTCGCTTCATTGTGTGTCTTCTACCGCATTTATCACGGGGAGTGTTCCGAAGAGCTGTTTAACCTGATTCCTGCCGCCGAATTCCAGCTTCGCACGACACACCACAAGTTAGGATATCATCCTCACCATCTGGATGTGTGGCGATCCTCCACAGTGCTGTTTTCAAGGAGCTTTCTTCCACGTACTACAAAGCTGTGGAATGAGCTTCCTTGTGCGGTGTTTCCGGGACGATACGACATAGGTACCTTCAAAAAAAGCGCGTACACCTTCCTTAAAGGCCGGCAACGCTCTTGTGATTCCTCTGGTGTTGCAAGAGATTGTGGGCGGCGGTGATTACTTAACGACAGGTGACCCGTACGCTCGTTTGTCCTCCTATTCCAAAAGAAAAAAATTTATCAATGACTGCACGTTTCATACATACGTTTCGCTTGGCTGTTTGATGATTGACAGTTTGTAAATTGAGCCAAAATTATTCCATTATAAAGAAAAATTATTGTTTACAAATTAAATTGACTTATAAAAGCTTTTTAATATGGACAGCAAAAATATGTTACTAAACTATGCGTAGAGTGACAAACTTCGTAAGTCCATTTAATGTTTTCAAAACTATAAAGCCCTCTCAAAAATTACAGATAAGTCATTATAGCACTGAAAATAATAAAACGTAAGTTATATTAAAGGACAGAACAAAGATTATAATAATTAACATAACTCATTCTTGTGGAGCTTCTGGGCTTGAGCCAAACAACTGTACTTAGTGTTGTCGAGACGATTATACAGACTCGTGTTAAACGGTTGCAAAATAAACGTTTAAATTACTTTTAAAAGGTAACCCAAACCTCAGTATGAAACAGATTTAAATGTAGTAGAATCACTCCATTGTTCATTCGTATTACCGTAGTACTCTTAGATAATATATACGTCTAGATAAAGTCTCTTGCTGTTACACATCCGATAAAAACAGGCCAGGAATACTAGTTTAGTGTGCGTGACACGCTACGTCTTACACTTTGTGTAAGTGTGCGTGAATTGCTCAAAATAGAGGTTAGATCTAAACACAATTTTATGCGACGTTTTCGCAGCTGTCATGACTATGACAAAATCGGCGAGCAGCTTCAGTAGATAGACTTATCTAGACGTATAAATGATCTAAGATAGTACTAGTGGATAATTTCTTTCTTAAATAACACACGTTACGTCAACAAGTTACGAAACTTTATTTTATTGAAGAATGATTTGAATACTGTATATTGCTTATATCTAAATACAACATTTCCAATAACTTTTGTATGATACATGAGCTTCTTTATGTTATGTTTAACATCTTCGTAAGCAATATATTGAAATATATTTATGAAGTAATATCTAAAATGGTAAAGTTATCAAAT
The DNA here is from genome assembly GCA_949711755.1 of Leptidea juvernica. Classification (NCBI taxonomy): domain Eukaryota; kingdom Metazoa; phylum Arthropoda; class Insecta; order Lepidoptera; family Pieridae; genus Leptidea; species Leptidea juvernica. The sequence continues at coordinate 15,183,432 of CATIXQ010000005.1, read as the reverse complement.
ACACATAAACATGCAAAAAGTTAAGCATACGTGATATGCTCCCGACCGCATATTTACCGATTTCCATATCGTAAATAAAGAACATTATATCTATATTTCATTGCTCTGTATCGTCGGTGAATCGCAAGTGGAATTTAAATTTTAATACCATCTTTGGGCTGAAGGGGGCTATACGCGCTATTTATAACCGAGGTCCTAAAGAATCATTGAGAGTAAAATTTAAAGAAATACATATATTAACTTATTAAATATTCTCGAGATTGTTATGTATGTACAGTGAATTTGCTACAAAATGTCTATTTTGCTAGAAATCTGAAAGCATCGCAAATGAAAAACAGTTAACGGTTACACGTCTATAGTTCTCTTCACTGAAGATCGGTGATAAGCGTCCAATTTGAGAAGGCGCCACGACAGGGTACGGTAGTCGTTATAACAGAAGGCAGACCATTTAGTTAATTGTACACAACCACGCTATCTGAACGTGACAGTGGCGTCGAACATATTGCTCCTCCAAATGTGTGTGACATTCGATTTACTGTTTACAATATAATCAATAGAGTCAGATTAAAATCAACCACATTCTCAGATATACATAAGGCCATCCTATGACTGGTTATCCCAGAATGATGTATTGAGCATTAAGATTGCAGTTACATTATAATATTGATCCTGCATAATATACATACGCAGTAATCCCGTTTGTACGATATTATCCTATATCTCGCAATATAAATTTCTGATACTACAATTTGTTCGTAAAAGTTTATCATAAGTCGTCATTTTATATTAATCTAAAGTATAAAACATATTTTTTTGTGTGTGTGATTACTTTACATTTTTTGATTCGATGACACAAATTCTAGGATTTTTTAATTTTTTTTAGATCTGACTGTAATAAATCATTCTGTAATTTGAGAACGGCTTGCACGATCTTTATAATAATTATGGTTTAGTTAAATAATTGATTTAATAAGACTTTATTCTGCCCACAACGTTGTCTATACTAACTTTATTGCGAATCTTCCAAAAATCTTATTTTCATAATTTTAAAATTTTAAAAATAAAAATAATGCCAGCTCTGTTATTCTACATCTCTCATTTTCCATACGTAGGTATTTGTATGTAGGTTGTGGCTGATGGCATAACTACATATCCGTAACACATGATATTAAATCATTGTACTGTTTTCTCGGTAAAAATAATTTTCATGATAAAGTTATCAGCGCCAACGTGACATCATACGTCATAACTCACTTTAAATTATGTTACCTCTAAGTCGCATATAATTTTCATTAACAGAACATTCTTCATGTATGCAGCAGATATTGTCGTCCATATTCACATAATATCACTCAGTTAATACTAACATAAGACAATAATGTTTTATATGGCAATATGTTATTACGATAGCAATAACTTAATAGTAATATTGAGTTCTATATGGATAATGCAGCTACTGTACTCAATCACTTTTGTTTTGTATTAATTTACATATTCTTTTTTGACTTACTCGTGTATGTCATTGACTATTTGACTATTTAAGTATGTTTATTGCATCACTTTACATATATGTTGTAATTGAAATGATTTGTAAAAGAGTGACAATGAGTTTCTTACTACTTCTTCTCATTAGCTCAACCCTTTACGAAGATTCAATAAGAAAAACATTTTTCTTGACATTCATAGGTGTCATTTCCGTTTCCTACATGAATAAAGTGATTTTGATTCCAATTTGATTTATTACCAAAAATACAGGCACCATGACAAAACCTTTCCTGCCTATAATTGGCCTGTACTATAGTCTACAGCTGATAATGTTCAGCTTGCATCGAAATTGTTCAGACTGAGTGGTTGTGTACCGTACAGCCAGCCACGAGTAAGAGTTTGCGTGTTCACTTACGTGGTATCAACAAGTCAACTAATCAAATATAACGTTTATGAGATGCCCACAGGCATTCTCTTTGAGTTTGAAATTTAGCTGATACGATAGAACGGTATTGGTTTAAATTCGTTTTAGTCTCGTGCCAGAGTTTTGCGAGTCATAATCTCTCGAGGATGCCTTGTGTAGGACAAATCTTAGCGGAATTTACACTCAAGCAAACATTCATCATTTTGATAATAATTATGGATTTCTTTTATGGAATAGGAGGACCAACGAGCGTACGGGTCACCTGTTGTTAAGTGATCACCGCCGCCCACAATCTCTTGCAACACAAGAGGAATCACAAGAGCGTTGCCGGCCTTTAAGGAAGGTGTACGCGCTTTTTTTGAAGGTACCCATGTCGTATCGTCCCTGAAACACCGCACAAGGAAGCTAATTCCACACCTTCGTAGTACGTGAAAGAAAGCTCCTTGAAAACCACACTGTAAAGGACCGCCACACATCCAGATGGTGAGGATGATATCCTTACTTGTGGCGTGACGTGCGAGGGTGGAATTCGGCGGCAGGAATCAGGTTAAACAGCTCTTCGGAACACTCCCCGTGATAAATGCGGTAGAAGACACACAATGAAGCGACGTCTCTACGCAACGCCAAGTGATCCAGCCGTTCACAGAGCACTGGGTCCCCCACAATTCGAGCTGCTCTACGTTGCACGCGGTCAAATGGATCGAGTTGATACTGGGGTGCGCCAGACCATGACAATAATACTCCATGTGAGGCCGGACCTGTGCTTTGTAGAGCGCTAGTATGTGGGCTGGCTTGAAGTATTGCCGTGCTCTATTAATGACGCCCAGTTTCCTTGAAGCCAATTTGGCTTTTCCCTCCAGATGACCACGAAATTGGCAATCGTTTGAGATTTCGAGACCCAGTATTCCGATACTAGGCGAGGCTTTAAGGGAAGTTTTGTCGAAGAGCGGTGATACGACAAATGGGGTTTTTTAGTGGTAAACGCGCCAACATGAGTCTACTGGGAGTTACATTGGACAAGGTTCAATTTACCCCATTCCGCGACCTTCTCAAGAGAGGACTCGATAGAAGACATAAGTTTCTCCCGGCACTGGTCGACGATTTCCCTAGAGAGACCTGCATGGCCCATGTATACGGCATAACCAGTGCTGTCGTCTGCATAGCAATGAATGTTGGAGGTGTCCAACATATTATTGATATGCAGAAGAAACAGCGTGGGAGACAGCACACAGCCTTGGGGCACTCCAGCATTTACGGGATTCGGATTCGAGCAATATCCGTCGACGACGATCTGTATGCTGCGCCCAGTGAGGAAGCTGGAGGTCCACTTGCACAAGCTCTCGGGAAGCCCAAATGATGGGAGTTTAGAGAGGAGCGCCTTGTGCCATACACGATCAAAGACCTTCGCTATATCCAGGCTAACTGCCAGGCCTTCCCCCTTGCTTTCAATAGCCGCAGCCCATCTATGTGTTAGGTATACCAGAAGATCACCTGCCGACCGACCATGGCGAAACCCGTATTGTCGGTTGTTGATCAACTGGTGACCCTCTAGGTTTGAATTTCAAATCACAACGATTCTAAGCAAGTTTGACTTCGATAAATTAAAGGAGAAAATAATCGTTATAAATCTCATGTTAATAATGATCCGTTAAAAATACTTAAACTATATTGATACTATAATTTATAGATTCACTATTAAAATTATAAAAAACTTGGGTTCAAAAACCATAGATTAAGTTTTGATCGCTTCTGCCTGTTGGTATTGAAATGTTGTATCAAACACGTATACATATTGGGTCAGAAAGGAACAACAAATGAGTGTTCAATACGTGATTTTTGTATCCGGTCTTTACAGCTTTCTTTATAAAAATAGTATTTTACTAGCACAACTGTTTCTGAAATTGTTATTGATAATAATAAAGTCCTGATATCGTCTAAACAAATTCCTCCTATACAAAACGCCAATTTTACATGCAAGGTTCTACTACAATATAAGTATTTATTTTGAACGGCAGTCACTTAGATTTCATTAGTTGTCTTTTGTTTATTGTTGACTTAAAAAAAAAAAAAAAAAATCGTACCCTCTGGGACTCTTAAATACATCTGGATATGAAGTACCCAACCCTTTTCTTTACCCCTGTCTACGTGAGTTGTAGTATTCAGTAGTTAATGCGTAAAACTGTGTTATTTTATGTATAATCCTAATATATATATTTATCCTAATATATTATTTATATATAAAATAAATCATAAAATAAATCATGGGTAGCATGTTTACAAGAGACGGAAGATATGAAGGTGATATTGAAAGGAGAGTGACTGCGGAAAATTGTGTGAATGGAGCGCTGCATGCCTTTATAAACGGTAAGACTGTGCCAATAGAAGCGCGAATGGCTGTACATAATGGAGTGCTTGTCGCCACGTTAATGTATGGAAGTGAGAGTTGGGTATGGCAGAAGAAGCATAAAAGTAGAATTAACGCAGTTGAGATGCGATCACTGCGTAGTATGTGTGGGGTAACACTGACTGATAGAATTCCGAATGCGGTAATACGAGCGCGCTGTGGTTTGAAAGAGGATGTTGACAAGGACTGAAAAAGGAATGCTTATTTATTTATTTATTTATAGGACAACCAGTAGTTGTTAAATTCTTATATGCTTAAAATATATCAAATATTAACAAATAATGAGTTGAATGTACAACAAATTAAGGTGTCACAACATGCACAGTCTTTGCTTCCGTGACACCAAGAAAACAATTATATAAAATAAAGCAAAAATTATAAAATCAAGATATGAATTTGAAAAGAAGGAAAAAAAAGAAGAAGAATATTAATCATATTTTGGCGCCTAACAATCTCGTAATATTTTTTTTAAAAGCAGGTAAAGAATCTTTAAAAATATCTACTTCACCACAGATGGAGTTATAAGTTCTTGATAGACGTGGTATGGGAGAAAATTGCTTAAGGTTAGTTTTGGCAAATGGCTGATAAAACAGGCCAGCTCCGACCTGCGCACGCCTTGGTACTCGGCGGGGAACTCGTAAGCTGATGGAGTGCACGAGTGATGAACTGTCGAACTGATTTCTAATTATTTTGTATAAAAATATTAGATCTAGCATTTGTCGTCGAACAGAAAGACTTTTCAAGTAAAAGTGTCTCAACTTATCGCAGTACGATGGCAATTGCTTATGTACCCCACAAGAAAAAGCAAGGTGCCATAAGAACCGTTTTTGAATGCCTTCAACTCTTAATTGGTGAATGTTGTATTGAGGAGACCAAACGATGCTACAGTATTCTAGATTACTGCGCACATAAGCATTATACAAGGTTATTTTAGTTGTTGGATTGCGGAATTTTTTACAGTTACGGATGATGAAGCCTAGCATTTTTGAAGATTTATTAATAACATTATCAATATGAGGCAGAAACGTTAATTTGTTATCAAAAAAACCCCTAAGTCTCTAATATCAGTTTTATCCTCTAGAATTAAACCATTTATGCTATATTGAGTTCTGAGTATATCGCGGTAGCGAGTGAATGTGATAGAGTAACATTTACTTGTGTTCAATGTCATTTTATTACTAGTACACCATTTGTATATTGCATTAAGATCTTCTTGTAATAAATCGCAATCTAAAAGGCTTGTTATAGTTCTGCATAACTTCAGGTCATCTGCAAAGAGATAAGTGCTACTGTGTTGGATGTGAGATACAATATCATTAATAAATAAATTGAACAGCCATGGCCCCAAATGAGAACCCTGTGGTACTCCTGAGATCACTGCGTAATTGACGGATTTGAAGCCCTTCACCGCTACGTATTGAGTTCTGTTCGATAAGTAGGAATTAAACCATTCCAAAAGCGTCCCGCCTATTCCATATTACTTTATTTTTTGCAATAAAATAATATGGCTAACTCTATCGAAGGCTTTTGCAAAGTCCATGTAAATAGCGCTTACTTGTACACCAGCATCAACTGCATTTACTATTTCATTATGGTATACAACCAAGTTAGTGCTCGTTGAACGGGATTGAGTGAATCCATGTTGCTCATGTACGAGAAGTTGTTTTGTATGGCTCTTTAAATACGGGTAGAGCAATACTTCGAATAACTTCGCAAATACAGACAGAATTGAGATGGGCCTATAATTCGTAATAATGTCTTTATCTCCGTTTTTATGGATAGGAGCTACTTTGGCAGTTTTCCATATATCAGGGAATATACCAGTAGAAAGAGACCTATTTATTATAAGAAAAAGTGGAAAACTTAAAGCTAGGCTGCACCTAGACACGAAATACGGTGGAATGCCATCTGGTCCAGCCCCTTTGTGAACATCAAGTTCATTTAACTGTTTTAGGATGCTTTTTCGACCAATATTAATTTTGCCAATAAAGTTAGTATTATGAACAGTTGTACTAATTTGTGTGGTTGGATGAGCTGAAGTATTATCAAACGTTGAAGAAAAGTAGTTAGCAAACAAGTTACATATGCTCTGCCCATCGGATGCAGTTGTATCATTGAGAGTCATATTTTGAGGTATCTTAACTAAATTACTGCGTTTATTTTTTAGATACGAATAAAAATATTTGGGATTAATTCTAATACTATCTTCAGCCCTTTGTATATAATTATTATAGCATGATGTAGCTAGTTGCTTACATCTCTTATTTAAGATTTGAAGCGAAATTTTATCTAGAGGGTTTTGATAGACCCTGTATTTATGTAAAAGTTTATTTTTCTCTTTTGTTAACTTAGTTAATTGCTTATTGAACCACGGTGGATACTTGTCTTTAGCGACTCTAGTTTTAGGGAAAATTTTTCTATTAGACTGTGTAATGAAGTGTAAAAATGCAATGACATTTCATTTACACTTTCACACTGAGAAAATTTCTTAGTCCATTCTATTTTATTTAGTTCTATATTAATATTATCATAGTCAGCTCTGTAAAAGTTGTAGCGCAAAATATTATTGGTTTTTAGACAAGTACCATTGAAATAATGTATTGTTATTTCTAAAGGAGGGTGGTGTGTGTCAATGTTGATTAGGGCGTCATCACAAGCTCTAACAACTGTGCCAGATGTATTGCTCAGAAAAAAATCTAATACCTTCTGTGTGTTGTTAGTAACATTGTTAAACTGTACGAGATTATTAAGCGCCAAGAAATCCACAAACATTTGACCTAATAAGGAACCGTTATTAATTATTGGAGATGAATTGTTGTTAATGGAAGAAAATGGCCATGAAATAAAGTTCATGTTGAAGTCACCTACTATGTGGATGTTATCTATTTTCTCAGAAACTCGATTAAAATTATCTATAAAGTGCTTAAGCATATTTTTACTTAAGGGAGGTAGGTGGGAGGTATACAGCACATAAATAAATAGTTTTACTTTTACTGATATCAATGCTAACAAATATATCCTCACATTGGCTATCCCCTTCCTTATAGTGATTTGAATTAAATTTATTTGATACTGCGATCAGTACTCCACCACCATCCTTGCCTGCATTAAAACCGGAGCTTTGCCTATCTCTCCTGTATATCGTGTAACGACTGTCAAACAATTCTGCATTATGTATTCGATCATTAAGCCAAGTTTCAGTTAAAATTATAATGTCATAGGTTGCACATGTAACTGAGCATAAAAAATCATGTGTTTTAGTGCGTAGGCCTCTTTCATTTTGGTAATATACACTTAAACTATTGAATTTTAAAATTATCCGTATTAAGATAGCACAGCAATAACATAACGAAATTATAGTTTTTTAAGTTTATCTAATGCCTCATAGTTTCGTATGTAGATGGAATCCTCGTTTTCATTCTTCCTCATAAAAACTCGTCCTTGCTTGATCCAGACAAATTTGAATCCCTTATCCTTCGCGATTTGTCTGGCAGCAGCGTGTAGCATTTTGTTCATTGGTGAGAGATGCTCGACAATGTAGATGGGGGTTTTATTACCTCCAATACCTATGTGGCTTGAGTTAATTTTATCGCTGGGGTTGGCCTTGTTGAAATTAATAGCTTTTGCTAAAAACTCATCTCTAAGTTTTGGAGTGGCCAATCTAACAATAATGGAACGTGGGCTCTTGTTATCCTTAGAGTTCTTTGCAACACGAGTGCAGTGATGTATGGGATCTTGTTTCAAATCCATTGCTACCACCTTTGCCAGTTGCGATACAGTAGATATTAAATTTTCCTGTCTATGTTCTGGAACACACTGTATCTCAAGATTGTTGGAGCGGTTGTGCTGCTCCATGACCTGTAGTCTGATTTGCAAATCTTGAACATTATTATTTAGGACCGCATTTTCCTTTTCGAGTTTTCTAACAGTTTCTTCTTAAATGCTTAAATGGTTTGGACACGTGGAGCGAATGAGTGAAGAAAGAATGACGCATGAAATATATAAGGCAAGTGTGTGTGGGCAAGTCGGTCGCGGGAGACCTTGTAGAACATTCGTCGATTGGCGACGTTTTGAGGAAAGGAGAGGTCCGAAGCACCCGCAACCGGCGAGCATGTATGAAAAGAGTAATGAATGTAGAGGAAGCGCGTGAGGTCTGTAAGGATAGAAGCAAATGGCATTCTATTGTCTCTGCCTACCCCGACGGGAACAAAGCGTGAGTATGTGTGTGTGTGTGTGTGTGTATAAAATAAATCCAGTGAACTCCTAAAAGAATGAACGGATTTTCATGGGGATTACTTCATGGAGTGCATTTTAGTCCAACTTCAGAGATAGGATAGTTTTTATATCGATTATAGCCCATAATTATTTTTATTACCAATATTTGTTTTGTTTGCTCATATTTTCTATGAGTGAATTTATTGACGTAGGCTTTGACAGTTCTGGTGTGAAACAATTTCATTATAACATCAGGGGGCATATTTTACGAAATAATTCTTGATGTTATGAAATATTCAAAAATTCATAAAAAAAAACAGTATTTTATTTGTTAACCTACAGGACATTGTCTAACGAGTCAGCTAGTAATTTAACCAAATAGCAACACATTAAATTGATTATTCAGTCAAATAATATTCTGTTATGTATCTTAACAAATGAATTAAAATAATAAATTGTTATTTTATTTACCACTAACAGACAGTGGACAGATCTGGTATTCAGATGAAACATTCAGTGTTAAGCGCTGATTAATTAATAATGTAGCATTAGGAATTAAATCCACATCTTCTCCGTCTACGCCCGGATGTGACAGAAGAATTGCCAGATTAATTGTCGCTTTAAATTTTATAAACAACTTTGCATAAACATCAAAGCTACGAGTATAGAGGTATTAGATGAGCGATCGTTCCTTGCATAATTGATTCATGCTCTCAAACGAAGCGAGGTTTTGTTAAAGCAAACAGGAATTTATTAAATTTGTCTAGGGTAATTTAAATTGCTAGAGTTTTAACTATTAACGATGTTATTACTAACAATAGGTCATCCTTATTGTACTTCTAATATGAAAAGTCGTGTGAAAATATATTTCATTGTAGATGCTTCGTGATGTTAATGATTGTATGCGTTTCAATTATAATTGACTAGCACATGCCCGCGACTTCGTCCGCGTAGATAAAGGGTTTAAAAATAATAAGCAAGTTTGGAATTGAAGATTATCGCATATCCCATTCCAGTTCCGGTTTCCGTTTTCGCTCCCGTTCCCAATATCTTTGAATTATATATTATATGAATCTTATTTCGAGGAAGATTGTTATGGCAAACTAAACCTACTATTGGTATAGTTATAACTCATAGACTTAATTTAAGTTTAACACAAATCCCGCGGGAACCATGCATTTTTCCGGGATAAAATGTATGCCTATATCCTTTCCCAAGCTCTAGTATATCTCGTACAAAATTTCATCAAAATCGGTTGAGTTGCTCCGGCGTGAAACCGTTACAAACAAACTTACATTCATATTTATAATTTTACTAGCTGACCCGACAGACGTTGTCCTGTAGATAATAAAAAAACTTTAATAGGAATTTGCCAATAATATTTCAAAATATCAAGAATTTTAACGAAATAATGGTCCCTGAATAATGAAATTGTTTCACAGCGGAACTGTCAAACCATGCGTCACTTAGAAAATATTATGTGCATACAAAACAAATATTGAAAATAAAAGTAATAATGGGTCCTAAATCGAAATAAAAACTAACCTATCTCTCAAGTTGGACTAAACTGAACTCCATGAAGTAGTCCCCATTAAAATCCGTTGAGTAGTCTAGGAGTCCATCGCGGACAAACAACGTGACACGTAATTTATATATATTAAGATTAGTAGGGATAAATTATGATAAGATGTGATCCGACAAGCAAGTCGTTCAACCACGTTCAAAGCGATCTACAACGCAGTTCCGCTCAGGATTCTTAAAAAAATAAAATTTTGACCACCACTGCGATTGCACTCATTATACTTAAGACATGAGTCAAAAGCGAAGTAATTTCACTAAATACGTCGCCCTTCAAAACGAAAACATAAATGCTTTCATACTTATGCATGGGGGTAGAAAAGAACACCTCAGTGGAATCCCTTACTGCTTGGATCCTATGCCAGGGATCATTATTCATTACTATATAACTTCCCATCGGTATAAAACATGTATGTTAAGGTAAAAGTGCATTCTGCAAACATAAATCAATATCTAGCTATACAATAAATAAGTTACCATTTCTCCGAGGGGTACTAAATATCAGATGTGAGCTACTATATTATTGAATAGCTTTACCACATAATATATTGCACAGAATACAGTAACTATTTTAGAAATATATAAAGATACCTATTGCACCAACTCGGTGCGTGGCTTTGGTGTTTGACTAGAATCTAAAAATAATCTCACCAAACATATAGACGCAATCACACATAGTGAATATGAATAATTAGGATTGATTAAAAGGAATTGTGGTTTATTCAACGATACAAACTGGATTAAAACACTATATTATTTAGCATAACTTTTTTAACTAAGAAAATTTGCTAAGGTTGGAACAAACTATCCTACGTTTTGTTTATTAACAAAAACTAATTTAAATTATAGGTTTTAATATATTCTATCTAGAATCTTTGTTCCCATTGTGAATTTATTCCAACAATTACATTTCTGCAGCCCTTTTACATGCTAGATATTTAAGAAATATTGGACATGGGCATTTCAATGTATTGCATATGCACTGGTTATTTTCTCCCGCCCGGCTTTGCTGTAAAATCCTTTAGGGCTATCAGGAGAGAGGAGGATTTTAGTCGTTAGTTAGGGTTTTTACACCCGGGCCCGACATAGGGGCCCCGTTTTGTCGTCTTCAATACGTAAATATATTTTCCTTGTCTCCAAAAAATCTTGGACTTGAGCAGTTCTTCTACTGGGGAGCAATGTCCCAATTGTCGCCAAATGTTTGGATAAAATTGTCGCCAAAATAAATTTAATTAGGAACGTTATACCTGTTCCTTCTGGCGCATGTCAGAAGAAAATACCGCCAGTCTCATTTATATAGCTTGAATTCTTTGATTGTAGATGAATTTTTGTTAAAATTTTTGGAATGCTTATTCAACATAATGCGAAAGATCATTATCATTTTGTATCGCTCACGTCTTTCTACATCAAGTGTTACCAACAACAGCAAATTGATCAAAGCGTTGATGAAGAATGACTCGACATTTTTATGGAAATTTCGCCCTGGGATCAAAATCGTTTTCACAAAAAAAGGGCAATCGGTTCCTAAGACATTATTTCTGTATGTCTTTTGGATTAGGATTTCAGCAGACTGTTCCAGTGAAAATAAATACACTGTTTATATAATAATGTATTCGATGGTGTGTAAATCATTTGTCAAAGACGCATTTAACCAGGTGTATAAAGACTAAACAAGACTTCAAACAGGTGCTGAGGGCTAACATCCAAAGGGTTGCTTGGCCAGTACCCATAAGTTATGTAACTCGCCCTCATTATCAGAACCGCCCAGCCGTAGATATTATGAGGGGGAGTCGCCAAAGGACAACATGTCTATAAATATTCTCCGTGCATCTTTGAAGACCTCCTTTGTCTTTATATTGTTTGTTATGTTCGTTACAGTGGATTATTGGACACGGGTCTTACTATTGGTAAATACCTAGTCTTGTCATTAATACTGCTTAAAATATAAAAAGCTTATGCAAAGTGCTCTCCATTGGCTGCAATACAGTCCTTTAAACGTTGAAGCCAGTTATCAATAGAATCACGCACTCGTTCATGGGAAAATTCTTCACTGCCAATCGTATGGATTGTTTTAGGGACTCCAAATTATCATGGGGTTAAGAGAAAGCTCTAAAACTGACCGTAATCATAATCCATCGGATTAAGATCGGGAATAGACGAAGGCCACTCTTCAGTTCTGATGAAGACCGAAACGTTTGTTTCCAACCAAGACTGCGTAAGCCGAGCTTTATGACCCGGCGCCGAGTCTTGCTGGAAGGACCATTCTTGGTTCTTGATCATGGTGTTGTTAAGGGGCTTCACTATCTTCTCAAGAATGGTGTCTTGATACACTTGTGCCGATGTTTAGATAGCTAATACCCCCCAATCCATCACTGAAGTCGGATAGTGCCCACGTTGCACTTTGTCGACTAATTTGGAAGCTTCCTTAGACCTTTGTGCATAAATACAGTCATTTTGTATGTTATAATGTTGCCCAATTGTAAGAAAAAAATCTCATCCGTAAACAAAATCTTTAGTGTACCGCTGCAGTAGTTGTTTCGATTTTACCGCCCTATTCTTTTTAAATAATCAGTTGAGAAATGACCAGTACGTCTCTTATAAGCTGCAAGTCCTAATTCATCTTCTAAAATACGTGACATGGTTCTAGGTACTATCTTCATCCCGAGATAAAATCTTTTGCTTTCGGACAGGATTTCTTCGAATTTTTTCCCTTACTGCTTTGACCACCTTTTTCGTACGAACACTACGTGGACAGCCAGATCTTTTTCTGTCACTAGCAGAGGAGATCTCATTGTACCTATTAGTAGCCCGGTATACAAACATTTTACCAAGCGTATGGAGTGTTTTAAAAATTGTATTTCGCTCCATACCTATTTTGAGAAATACAATCACAGCGATTCGGTTCTCTTTATCACCCTACTCCATTTTAATATCGCAGAATATTGTACAATGTGTTGGCGCCAAAATGAGAGAACTCAATGAACATTTATATAAATATGACAGATTCCCAGTTCAAATGTTACATTTTGTTTATTTTTAAGTGTAACAGTATGTTTTATGGCCAGACTAAGTATATTGATACATAAATTGCAATCAAGATCTGATAACTATTGAGCTTATTTAAATTGTGAATAAGACAATTAATTGTGTTTGTTGTAATAGAGAAATCGTAAAAATTCTGGATTAACAAAAGAAACAGTCATAATGATTATAAACTGTCATAATACCAGCAAGATTAAGGCTGGGTTGCATCATATTAGCTGTTATAGTTAAGGTTTAAGTCAAATTTAACGTTAACAGTAACGCTGACTTTAACCTTGCACCACCTTGCTTGGAATAGTTAAAGTTAAAAAGTGAAATATGAATATATATCAAATATTTGTTTGAAACTTTTGACAGGTCGCTATTTAGCTATTTAACATTAACAATAGTTTAAACCGGCGCAGATTGGACTCTTAGAGTGCTTTCGCACTACATCCGATACTTATCCGTGAAAATACGGTTCGAAGTAGTCGTAGAACTATTTCTAGTTGATGGAAAGAAATCGAATGATGGAAGCCGGATGTTGTGCGTAAACTACAATAGAAATAGTTGTACGACTACACCGGACCATTTTTTCACGGGTACGGATCGGACTCGGATCAGACGTAGTGCGCTTTCGCACATTGGCGTTAACAAGTTTTGACGTCATCTAAAAATTATCAAATGGTGCAACACATTTTTTGTTTAAACTGGTACTTAAATACAACAACGCTAGAACAAATATTCAATTATTTCTTATCAAGTGCCTATATACAAATTTTCATGTTATCTTCAATATTGACGAACTTTCATACAAACTTCCACCCCCTATTTCAACCCCGCCAAGTCTTTTATTCGCGATAAAAGATAGCCTACGTCCTTTTCCAAGCTCATATCTATCACTGTAATAAATTTCCTCAAAATCGGTTCAGTGATTTAGGCGTGAAAGCGTAACAAACCAATTTACATTCACATATTTTATAATATTAGTAGGGCAATTTTCATTGAATAGACCCAATTTCAAACGGAATGGATAGGATTTGATAATATCGTTTAAAAAAATATTCTGCAGAGAGATAATGCATAAAATAATGTTGTTATACAAATATCATTGTACACACTAGTATCACGAATAACGTTCCTGTATCTAGAAACAATTATATTCATGATTATAATATCCGCTTGCCTGAATGTTAGCTCATGGTAATTGGTATTTCTCGGCATCAGTAAATAGTGCATACAGTTTGTAAATATTATTATATTAAGCCATATATTTACATTGATGCACTTACAATATTAATGGCACTAGTGTTATATTATTTAAAATAAATCCTTATCATCAAAAATGTTTATTAAGTAAGTATCTTAAATTAGTACCTATGTTTAGATGAATGTCCAATTTTATTATTTCTATTTATTTTCAACGATGTTGGTTATTTAAAGCCATAGATCAACTGGACTCCACAACAAAATTAAATTTTACAAAATTAATCATTGTTATTTAAGGATGACATGTCAGAAGTTTAATTAATTAAGGACTAGCAATAATTAGTTGCTAGATTATTTTGCTTATAACTATAAATTACTACCTTCTACTGTCAGTAATTAGCTGACAATAATCTGAAGCTGTCCCAATATACCCGATAGGTCATTATTTTCGCCTGATATTGGGACGCGTGAATTGCAATTTCCATACAAACTTTATATGGCTGGTAAGCTATACGTCGTCCCATTGACTGACAGCGTGCACGGAAAAGGTGAATTACTGTCGATAAGTTTATTGGGACAGAAAAGTCAACGATAGTTACGATTTTTATCTCAAGTAAGAGATAGACTGAATATTGGGAACGGCCGTGAGTCAATTAGTGTTAATTCGCGATTAAAATATGTGTCATAAGGGTAACTTTACAAAGGCATCTTTGGAAGGAATATAATATTTTGACAAACTTCCAATTTGTATGGTGCAGCCAAGATTGAATTGCAGTGTTGACTGAATTAAGGTAGATTGGGTGATTGTAAAATATATAATTCAAATCATTTTTTAAATATTTATATAATGCCTACAAGTAAATGAATGAATATTATTTATTCCCCAGAAAGAGCTTTTCTATTATTGAAAATGTGTTGGGATACCCTCACGCTTCGAGGAAAGCCCGTGAGAACTTAATTTATTACTCTTCCAGCGAATACGTGAAAAACTAAGTTTAATTAAAATATCACTCACGCCCTAATTTATTTCGCTCCTATTCCATAATATCCGGATGTCCGAGCCTTGCTAGGATTTTTAAGAATGTACAAAACTTGAACAAAAAAAAACTAATATTACATCTGGATGCGAATCGGGGTCTTTTTTTTTTTTTTTTTTTTTTTTTTTATGGAATAGGAGGACAAACGAGCGTACGGGTCACCTGGTGTTAAGTGATCACCGCCGCCCACACTCTCCTGCAACACCAGAGGAATCACAAGAGCGTTGCCGGCCTTTAAGGAAGGTGTACGCGCTTTTCTTGAAGGTACCCATGTCGTATCGTCCCGGAAACACCGCACCAGGAAGCTCATTCCACAGCTTTGTAGTACGTGGAAGAAAGCTCCTTGAAAACAGCACTGTGGAGGACCGCCACACATCCAGATGGTGAGAATGATATCCTAACTTGTGGTGTGTCGTGCGAAGCTGGAATTCGGCGGCAGGAATCAGGTTAAACAGCTCTTCGGAACACTCCCCGTGATAAATGCGGTAGAAGACACACAATGAAGCGACGTCTCTACGCAATGCCAAGTGATCCAGCCGTTCACAGAGCACTGTGTCCCCGACAATTCGACAGTTGCACGCGGTCAAATGGATCGAGCTGATACTGGGGTGCGCCAGACCAGAGATGACAGCAATACTCCATGTGTGGCCGGACCTGCGCGTTGTAGAGCGCTAGTATGTGGGCCGGCTTGAAGTATTGCCGTGCTCTATTAATGACGCCCAGTTTCTTTGAAGCCAATTTGGCTTTGCCTTCCAGATGACCACGAAATTGGCAATCGCTCGAGATTTCGAGACCCAGTATTCCGATACTAGGCGAGGCTTTGAGGGAAGTGTTGTCGAGAGCGGTGATACGACAAATGGGGTTTTTTTAGTGGTAAACGCGCAAACTTGAGTCTTCTGGGGGTTAAATTGGACAAGGTTCAATTTTCCCCATTCCGCGACCCTCTCAAGAGAGGACTCGATAGAAGACACTAGTTTCTCCCGGCACTGGTCGATGATTTCCCGAGAGAGACCTGCATGGCCCGTGTATATGGCATCACCAGTGCTGTCGTCTGCATAGCAATGAATGTTGGAGGTGTCCAACATATCATTGATATGCAGAAGAAACAGCGTGGGAGACAGCACACAGCCTTGGGGCACTCCAGAATTCACGGGCTTCGGGTTCGAGCAATATCCGTCGACAACGACCTGTATGCTGCCCAGTGAGGAAGCTGGAGGTCCACTTGCACAAGCTCTCGGGACGCCCAAATGATGGAAGTTTGGAGAGGAGCGCCTTGTGCCCTACACGATCAAAGGCCTTCGTTATATCCAGGCTAACTGCCAGGCCTT
>CATIXQ010000005.1:15146205-15157797 GCA_949711755.1 Leptidea juvernica | reverse complement strand
AACCCAAGTGCTATGGGTCTGCCGATTTCCTTCAGATTTAGAAAAAGGCATTTAAGGCATTTATTTTCTCCAAATTGATTAATTTAGAATTGCTTTTGATGTCATTTCTGATATACTAGATACTAGTACCGCTTTGGAAACAAATAGCGTTCTGAGAAAGGAAGAAGCAGCGCAAGAAATTCTCCCAGCACTCTTTTTTTGCGATCTTTTTAATGAAATATACAAAATTGTACCTTTTTTTATTAAAATAATAAATCTAAGGCATTTTCTATAAATAAATAGAGAATGCCTGAACAGTGGCTGGACTTTATTAGAAAAGTGTATGCATTTACCCTTAAAGCAAAATGTAGCTTATAAAGCCAAGAGGCAAGAAAAACGCACCGGGTCGACGTTAGTTTGTTTTGTTGCCACCGTAAAGTATCCACCACCCAAATAGTAATAGCACAGTAGACATATGTACGTCTACTGTGGTGATATGTACTATGACTTTCCTTACTAACTTCCAATAAATTATAAGCAACTAGGCTGCGAACAACAAAACGGTTTGACGTATGCAGGGTCGAAATTGCATAGTAGAATGTAGCACGTACCTCAGTACCGTAGGCGGCGAATAGTGCGTAGTAAAGGGCGTAGCGGAGCGTAGCGTGTGAACGCTAAGTAAGTTAAGTATAAGCGAAATGTAACTTCTTTTACAACCCCATTTGATCATTTGAAACAAATATTAAAACAATAAAAACATTGAACTGTTCGTCAAGGCGAACTAAACTAATTGCTATTGGTAACTTACCAATGGTGAAACCAATTTTAATTGCTTTGTTTGAACACGATTCAACCAGTCAAATCAAACATTTTAATTGATATTAACTTGGTATCAAATTTTAATAACAGTCTCACAATTCAAAAGCGGTAATAAATTTGTAGACGCAGAATAATAAAGGCTTATAATAAATAGATACTTGAAATTGTTAGTTTGCAGTACTGGCCATTTGTTAAAAAAATAATTTTGTTTGTGTATGAATTCTTTTTTTGAAAGCAATTTTTATTTATTGATTTGCGTTTTGTTTTCATCCGGTATGAGTTGTTGTTGAACTGAAGATACTTATCTCAATGTAATATGCATTTTGTGCAATGCAATCAGCATTGCCGTGGAGCCCAAAGGCGCGGAGAATATACAAAGTACTATCTACACGACTCAATAGGGCTACTGGAAACCCAAGGAACTACTTCGATCAACGGAACAGCCTAGCTATCCAATGCCAGTATTCTTGGTACAATTCCACGCAACGAAAATTCTAAATTAATCTATTCATAGTATTGTAAATATAGATATGTTTTTTTTTAGACAAGATATGTTTTATTTAAATAAAATAAATTATATATATGCATTTAAATTGTTTTTAATAAATATATTTTTGACATGAACATATAATTGCTTCATATTGTGAGGCAATCCAGAAAATTGATGATAAAAACTAGTATACATTTTAGTGTTGTAGCCTCATATATATATCAACGTCATTCCAAGTTTAATTATGTTACTTTACATTGTTACATTGTATTACAACTGTAAATTAATGAGAATCCTCGCTCCACCAAGAATGTCCCCATTTTGGGGTATTTTTGCTTCGTCACATTATTTCGGTTAGAATAACTTTTAACTTGGAGCACCTAAGACGCACGTTCATATTTCAATGGTCAACCCTCGTTCAGATGTATCCCGTAAAATATTAGTAAATCTGATGATATCCATAAAACACCATATGACAGAGTGAAGCGGTGTTAGTAACGAAAGAGAATGAATACTTCCGAGTGCATGAACGACCGCGTCAGTTACATCTACGGCTTTAAGGGGTTTTAGTGCACGTTGCGCTCCTTAAAAATTCCACTTACTTGCATTATATTAAAGCGGAGATACATTTAAGTCCCCGTTAACTAAGTCTTATATTTAGCCAAGTCTATTATTATCTTATAATACTTTAATGTAATATAAAAATACCTAAACATTTTCGAAGAATTCAGCCATTGTTGGAGGAATTAAAGGAAGTCTCCAACTGCAACCACGCGTGCTGCTTTGACTACTCTGTTCCTCGACAAAACGTATTCAAGTATTAAATCCCTCCTTTTTATATTTCTTGCTGTTAAATGAGTAAATTTGATAAAAATATCAAGAAGGTTTTTGGTAAATATAAACATACAATCATGCCTGTATCCCAGACAAGTAGGCGGTCATTATTGACATTGTTTGCTAAGAAAGTACTAACATTTACATAAAAAAATGAAAGTGGCACTAATACAGAAGTAGACCTTTTCCAACACTTTCAACTATTTATCTCAGGGCAATTTGTTTGGCAAATAGTTGCTTTAATCTCGTCAAAAGTTATGACAGCTCATAATATCATTATAACGTCATTTCCACAAAGGCGGCCAACACATTTTGTTATTCAGATCAAATTAGCTGCAGTAGTTATCTCCCCAAAAAAACCACACGTTTCATTATTGCAATTATTTATACCGAACATATTTATCCCGCGTTCAATGCAGAGCTGTTCGAATTGTGGGGGATCCAGTGCTCTGTGAACCGCTAGATCTTTTGGCGTTGCGTAGCGAGATGTCGCTTCAATGTGTGTCTTCTACCGCATTTATCACGGGTGTTCCGATTTCCACCTTCGCACAACACACCACAAATTTTATTAACATCCCCACGATCATTATACCAGTGGGAGGCTCCTTTGCACAGGATGCCGGCTAGATTATGGGTACCACAACGGCGCCTATTTCTGCCGTGAAGCAGTAATGAGTAAGCATTACTGTTCTTCGGTCTGAAGGGCGCCGTAGCTAGTAAAATTACTGGGCAAATGAGACTTAACATCTTGTCTCAAGGTGACAAGCGCAATTGTAGTGCCGCTCAGAATTTTAGGTTTTTTCGAAAATTCTAAGCAGCACTGCATTGTAATGGGCAGGGAGTATCAATTACCATCAGCTGAATGTCCTGCTCGTCTCGTCCCTTATTATCATTAAAAAAATCTGGATGTCTGGCGTTCCTTTACAGTGCAGTTTTCAAGGAACTTTCATCCACGTACAACCAAGCTGTGGAATAAGCTTCCTTATACGGTGTCTCCAAGACAGTATAACATAGGCACCTTAAGAAAAGTGCGTACGTTCTAAAACACCGGCAACGCCCGTGTGAAACCTCTGGTGTAGCAAGAAAAAATGGATAGTGATCACTTAACATCAGGTGAACCGTATTCGCATTGTTCCTACTCTTCCTTAAAAAATGTATAGGTAAATACATAACGAGTTACATTGAGAAGCATTTTTTATGCATTCAGGATTCTTGAGAAACCCAAGAATGTGATAGAAATACAATTGCGCTCGTGACCTAGAGACATGAGATGTTAAGTTTCATTTTCCCAGTAATTTCACTAGCTACGGAGCCCTTCAGACACAAACACCATAATGCTTATATATTACTGCTTCATGGCAGAAAAAGGCGCCTTTATGATATCCATAATAAAGCCGGCATCCTGTGCAAAGGCGCCTCACACTGACATTAAACATATCCCGACTTAAACATTTACAAAATATACAATTAACATACGATGTAAATGATCAAAACTTCTTGGCAAGTGATAAATAGCATCGTTTACTGCGGTGTTACATCTGGCCTTTACTGCTATACGGATGTTTTGCGTGACTATTAAACAAGACCACGTATAATTACCATTAGTTGGACTCACAAGGTGACGAATGTGGAAGTTCTGCAGCGCGTCAATCAAAAACGCGAACTCATGCAAACATTCAAGATGGGGAAAGGCACATATTTGGGGGACGTGTACTCCGTGTGGACGAGAGGTACTCCAACAACTCAACATGATGGGAAAAGTTGCCGGAAGAAGAGGCGTAGGTCGCAGAAAAAAGTCTTGGCTGCGCAACATCCGAGTGTGGACAGGAATCACGAGTACTGCAGAACTTTTTGCAAAGAACAAAAAATTGAATTGACAAAGCTGACTGCTGACCTTCGCTAGTCGGAGAGAAGAAGAAGAAGAAGATAAATCACAATAGGATTACCATATAAATAAGTTCATATACCAAAAGGTAAATTCGTTTCTCAGGTATAAAAATAAGTGGAAATGAGGAACATTTAAAATATTTACAGTAACGTTAATTTATCATTGTGAGTTCCGTGTACAATATGCCTCGAGGTATTGAGGCGAGCTACACCTCACTTAGAAAGTATTTTTATTTTACATACATTTCCTGCAAAACGATAACAGTTGCGAGATTTTATAATAATATGTTTGGGGGTTATATTAAGTTTATTTAACTATTATTTACATATCTCCATAGTCATATTTTTATGGCGCACCGCCGCCAACGGCGCCTATTTCTGTCGAGAAGTAGTAATGTGTAAGGATTACTGTTTCGGTCTGAATGGCGCCGTATCTAGTAAAATAACTGAGCAAAAGAGACTTGACATCTTATGTCTCAAGGTGACGAGCTCTGCATTGTAATGGGCTGAGCGTATCAATTACCATCAGCTTAACGTCCTGCTCGTCTCGTCCTTTATTAACATAAAAAAAATCTCCATAGTCAAGAGATTCAATTATGACCACTCTTATTATCCCAGAAAACACAGCCCATGATCTTTTCGGCCAAACAACGCGCCTTAAATTACTTAGGGGTTCCAACCCCTTATACCTTCCAGGTCTTGCTAAGAATATAGTTTTGTTTCATGTAGTGAAGCCACAATTAATTTAGCTGAGACACTTTCAGGATCTTATTGAAATAGCTCCAATAAAGATATATCAGTTCAGTTCATTGGGTCTTTTTCTCAGACTTTGCATCAATAATCACCCTGGGAACCGAGTGCGCGTTCCGGTTATGTTTCTATGTTGTAAGCAAATTATAACACTTGGCTTAGGCTTCATAAGATACATAACAGCTTAAAGGGTAAATCTATACACATTTATAATAAAGTACCAGTCACTGTTCAGGCGTTATCTATAAATATGGCTTTGTCGTAAATCGTACTACTACACAGCTCAATATCTAAGTGATCCGACAGCCTGGGACTAGATAATGATTATTTTATAGCAATAGCAATGACAGTACAATAACGTATAATTCAATTAAAAAAAAAAATGCTGCGCAAAAAAGAATGCTGGCAGTTTCTTGCGCTGCTTCTTCTCTTTCAAAGCGCCATTTGTTTCTGAAACGGTCGTAGTGTCTAGTATATTAGAAATGACATCAAAAAGAATTCTAAAGGAATCAAATATGAGAAAATATATGCCTTTTATGCCTTGTAACTTATTCATTTTTAAATTATGTATTGTTCCAAAAATTATAACTTCATAATTACATACATTATTTTTGATAACATATTGTTTTTATGTCATGTTACAGAATAATTTTGGTATTATCCTGTTGCAAATCGAAATATCCCAATTCACAAGCTCATTACAAAAGCCATTATAATAGGCGTTAACTGTGAGGTCAATCCCGAAAAACCACAAGAGAGTAACACAGTATGGTACCGCTTGGCGCTATAAATATACTAAACTTTCAGGACAAAGTTCCGTTTCAATTTGTTCATTTTATGAATATAATTTCCGGCTTGGGACCTCCGACTACCAGCCAGGTGTAGTTATATCCAATTTGAAATTTATAGTGTTGTGAAACCTTATTCGTTCAAAAATTTATCAGATATTAATATTTTCCCTTTTGTAACCGACTTCAAAAACGGAGAAGGTTCTCAAATCGACTGTATTTATTTTCATTTGTTACCTCAGAACTTTCGATTGGCTGAACCTATTTTGATGATTCTTTTATGTTTAAATGCTGGAGCTACCGGTGTGGTCCCATTGGTCATGTCCATGGTCCGAGATTTTTTTTAAAGCTGGTGCTTTCCGTGTGGTCCCATCGGTCCAGATCTGACAGTGGCATCCATGAGAAAATCATAAAATTCTTTAATTTGCATTAAGTATGTGCAATACAAATGAACGTATAACTCAATATCAATCCAACCGATTTCAATCATTCTTTTTTTATTGGAAATAATGTACTGCAAGGGTAGTGTGGTGAGAGTTTAGTGAGGTTCTGACCATGGAATCCATGATAAAGTACCATTACTTTGTCTTAATTCTTCAGTTCTTAGGAATAAATTAATGATACTCAGCCGAATCTTTTATATGCTATCCAGATATTTAAGTCAACAAACCTATCGTCATTATGGTCAAGTACCTAATTGTCGTATTCGAATCTAATGATCAATGGAACTCCTTAATGACTTACAGTATGGATGGGATCTGTGGTAAAATTTCAATCTGCCTGTTATCAAATTGCAATGTGCTTACGTTCATTTCTACATTGAAAAATTTTATAGGTCTATGCATATTCAGACAAATTAGTTAGTGTACTTCAAATTCACTAAAAATAAAAAATAAAATATTATCACTTAAGATGGCAATTTTGAAACAAAAATTTCAAAAAAGTATCATTCAATTTCTTTTCAATTCAATTCAATTAGCCGGAAGACGTCTACTGCTAGAAAAACACCTCTCCCAAAGAAGACGTATTAAATTGAAATCTAATTTTTCCACTTTCAAATCATATTATATTGTTAGTTGAGGACAACTAGCAAACAAGGCAAACTTATACTTAAAGTGAAAACAGTGTTAAGTCGCCGGAGAAAGGGTGCGGTAAATGGATGGCCTCAGGAAGATTGAGTGTCAAAACCTTTTAGCCCAAAGATGATTTTGTCCACTAAACATCTTACTCACAGAAAAAATAAATATAAATAAATTAAATCAGTAGTTTAGTGAATCATTAAATGTCTCTGAGAGCAATCACCAATTAATGAAGTTAGTGATAATTTGTTAAATACTCTTTATTTATGACTGTAAGGGACGAGACAGCAGGACGTTTAGCTTATTGTAATTGATACGCATTGTAGTGCTGCTCAGGATTCTTGAGAAACCGAAAAATTCTTAACGACACTACAATTGCGCTCGTCAACTTGATACATAAGACGTTATGTCTCATTTGCCCAATAATTTCACTAGCTACGGCGCTCATTATAAATAATTAACCTATTCATTAGAATTAATTTAGTGATACTTCGAGTGTGGTAGTAAGTGTGTTAATTGTAGCAAGAAATATTAAAAAATATATGATAAGAAAATAAACGGACACATAATTATAAACTGTCATAATATACAATATAACACTAGCAAGATTAACAAAATACAATTTAATGAACATAATGTCGTTTAATAAACTAATAATAATAATAATATTGACAAACTTGTTACCCAAATTATCTCGCCCCAAGTTAAGCATAATATATAGCCTGTGTTATGGGTTACAAGACAATGATATATTTAATACAATATACTTACTTAAACATATATATATTCATATAAACATACATATACACATACATAAATACATTTAAACATCCATGACTTGGAAACAAACATCTATTTGCACCTACCGGGATTCGAACCCGGGACCTCTAGCTTAGTAGGTAGAATCGCTAACCACTCGGCTCTACAGGTCGTTAATAAACTAATGGAGAAATTATCAAGTTTACATTGGTTGAAGTCGGACCAATACGAGGCTCCTTTGCACAGGGAGCCGGCTAGATTATGGGTACCACAACGGCGCCTATTTCTGCCGTGAAGCAGTTATGTGTAAACATTACTGTGTTTCGGTCTGAAGGGCGCCGTTGCTAGTGAAATTACTGGACAAATGAGACTTAACATCTTATGTCTCAAGGTGACGAGCGCAATTGCAGTGCCGCTCAGAATTTTTGGATTTTTCAAGAATCCTGAGCGGCTCTGCATTGTAATGGGCGTAGGGTACCATCAGCTGAACGTCCTGCTTGTCTTGTTCCTTATTTTCATAAAAAAAAACAACGGTTAAAGTCATAATGTTATGCGAATTGCAAATAGTTTATTTATTTTATTAGCTTCACAATTAAGACCATAAGATTTTTTTGTACTTAAACACCTTAGATTAAGACTATTGATATAGTAACCTTTACCACACATTTTTTTTTTACAATTCTCTTGAATAGCGTAATACTTTTGTTTTGAACTTTTTCTGGGATCTTGTTGTTAAAGCATATACAACGCCCCACAAAAGACTCACTTAATCGTCTTAGCGGAGTAGTAGGCATCATAATTTTATGTATGTTTCTGATGACACAAAAGAGCCATGGGGCCATTCGAACCTAACCTTTTTTTTTTTTAACGAGGAGGAAAAACATTTACGTACTACCCCTGTGCACTATGTGGCACAGGGAGTGTGGGACTCAACCACATAGACCATCTTCTACACAGCTAGAAGTTGGCCAAGTTTGGTAATACCCACTAAAACCTCCTCGAAAGCAGAGAGTTCCCCTTTTTGAGAGGTTCTCCGGGATCTTAGCAGGGCATTTCACCGGAGAACCTCGGGGAAGAGGCCATCAGTGGCCCTCTACTGGCTGCTAGGGGCTGGGGTTGAGAGGTCTTCTTGGACCCCTCTCCCCCTCCTGCCCCGCCCTGCTGCCCTCTGAAGGGCAACTGATGCCCTCTCTCTGTTGCTTTCGGCTTCCTCCTTTTGTAGCATTACGTGCTCGCAGAAGGAGGAAGCCGCCTTCCAGGAATTCGAACCTAACCTAACCTAACCGTTCGCTGAAGCCCTCTGAAGCGAAAACACATACGCAAAGTTGCTCCGCATTTCTAAGTGTTAGAAAATAACTGCCAAAAATCTTAAGTGTCGAAAAAAGTTAGCGTAGATAGACGTTCTATATATCGGAAGACGCAGAAAAATGCGCTCTACACAGTGGTGAAAGTGGTTTTAAAATTAGTGAAAGTTTGAAAGTAGAGTGAACGAAAAAGTGAAAAATTCAAAAAATTTTATTTTAGAAAAAATACGTTGCTTAAACGAGATCGGTGAGGTGTACTTTTTTAAGTGATTTCGGCTTCATACCATCGATTTCTACCTTTGACAGCAAAAATTTGATTTTTTCGGCCATAAACGGAGGTAATATAGCCAAAAAAACAACTTCCACGTGGCCACGAGGTCACAGAACCACGTGTGCCAGACTGGTTCTAAGGACACCATAAGAAGGACCCAAGGAAAAGAAGACACCCGCAATTTGAAAATCTGGAAAAACAAAAGTAGTTAATAAGTCATTAAATTTCAAAAATTTGTCAAATTTTCAAAAATTCATAACAAATAAATAAAATCAGTGACCCCTAGTTTTAAAAATAGTTTTAAATATATCTAAATTAGTTCTATCTATATACCAATATTCAAAATTTTGCTATCAGTAATTCCAAGGTTATGAATTTTTGAAATTTAAGGGTGTGCACGTGGGGGTAGTTAGGGAAAGTTTTTGTAAATAAAAATAATAGGATAAATAAATCTAACCAAAATTTTTTCAGATTTTTTGTTAAAATTTTTACTATGTTATAATATTTTTAGTCTTAAAATAAGTGTTTTTATAAAATTAAAAATCGGGGAAAGGGAAAAATTAATTAATTTGTATATAATCATAAATAATATTAAAAATCCTTTAGAATAAGCCCAAACACGGGTAGTTTAGCTTAACGGGGACAGAAATTAGGAAAATTCTAGACTTGGTCGGCCATATTGGCCGCCATATTGGAAAATTTCAATTATAAATAACTCCGCAACCAGATGTCGTAGAGCAACACGGTTTTCTTTACTAATACCAGGCTGAGGAGCTCTATAAGTGAATATAGAAAGCGACTCTACATAGAGACAAATTTTTAACATTATAAAAATCGTTCATAATTATATTGTGTTTAATAGAGATTACAAAATTGTGTTAAATTTAAGAGTCAACTGGTAATAAAAGAGGCTGACCGGACTCTATATTCAAAATTTTTACACTTGTTATTTATTTGTAAGATATATTGACGATTCTTTTTGGAAACAGATTTTATAGTTGACTCAGTTTAACTATAAATAATAGTTTATTTTTGAGATAACGGGCCAAGTACGTACGTAATCACATACGTATAATTACCTATTACATTTACAATTGTATATTAATTTTAATTAAAATTTACTTTTATTATTGTATTGACACGCACCTTCGACATGTTTGGTATTAGAACCCCCCAAAAAAGTGACAAACCATCCCCTAGGGCTGGAATATCGACAAATGTCAGAAGAAGCATTGGCAAATGGGAGGGTACAAGCACTGCAACGAGCGATGAGGCTGCACATTCGACCGACGCTGTCCACACTTCTAAAAGACAAACAACACAACATACCGAGGCTCAAAAAGACACACAGGGAGCCACGGATCCCCCAGGGATGTCAAAGTCGGGCGACAAGGTTTCGCAGGCGCGAATTTGTGTCCAAAGGGCGAAATCGTATATTGACCAATCGCGAAACCTTAAGTCTGACTTGAAACAAGGTATATTAGCAGCTGTGGACAATCTATACCAGCTGGTTAAGGATTCAGCGGTCATGAGGAAAGAAATGGGAGGATCAACATCACAGCCGGCACCTTCACCTGAGAACGTAGAAAGCAGGGAGGTGGAAGCAACGATACCTGCTCTCCTTACTATACATAATAAACTGATCAAGGAGAGTATGGCCCAAATCACGGACCTCAAGGAAAAAATGGCAGATCATAAAGCTGCACTTGAGAAGACAACAACCTACGCAAGTGTAGTAGCCGGAGACAAAAAAGATTGGCAGCGAAAACCAGTATGCATGCACTCCCTGATGGTAACATCAAAAGATGAGCTTGATACAGGGGAGAAGGTTATTGAGAAAATAAGACAAGTAATAAGGACAAAAATAGATGGAATAAAAATAGATAGGATTAGGAAAGCTAAAGATAGGAAAATAATAATTGAGTGTGAAGATAAATTAGAGTTAAAAACGGTAAGTGAAAGTATAGGAGAGAAAGGAGCAGGGCTAATAGTCGAGGAGATTAAAAACAAGGACCCACAAATTATTTTGCGGGGGGTCATGGCCGTAAATACTGACGAGGAGATTCTCGAGGCCATTAGAACCCAGAATGCCAAAACTTTCCAAGGCGTAGTGGAAGCAGAAAATAGAATGACCGTCCTGTATAGAAGAAAGGCAAGCAATCCACTTACTAGCCACGTAGTGTTGCGCGTATCCCCGCTGATATGGAAGCGACTGACAGATGCAGGGGTAGCTCATATTATACTACAGAGGGTCAGAGTGGAGGACCATTCCCCGCTTGTACAGTGCACAAGGTGCCTCGGGTATTGTCATACAAAACGGTTTTGCACTAACACAAGTGATAAGTGTAGTCATTGTGGTGGTCATCATTTGCGGTTTGAATGTGAGAGCTGGAGAAGTGGACAAACACCAAATTGCCCAAACTGCCAAAACAGTAAGATGGAAAGGACAGACCACAACGCCTTCAGCACAGAATGTCCGGTAAGAGCGAAATGGGAAGCCCTTGCAAGGTCAGTTGTAGCATATTGCTAAAATGACCTCTGGAGACCAGGTTACAACAAATGGACGAAATCGCACCGGGTATCACGTAATCCAAGCAAACCTACAAAGGAGCGCTACGGCAACGGCCGAACT
>CATIXQ010000005.1:15127562-15145705 GCA_949711755.1 Leptidea juvernica | reverse complement strand
TTTTTGAAGACATCTATGTCATACTGTCCTGCAATCACTGCTCAGGGAAGTTCAGTCTACCAGTGGAAGGCTTTGCACAGGATGCCGGCTAGATTATGGGTACCACAACGGCGCCTATTTCTGCCGTGAAGCAGTAATGTGTAAACGTTACTTTGTTTCTGTCTGAAGGGCGCCGTAGCTAGTGAAATTACTGAGCAAATGAGACTTAATATCTTATGTCTAAAGATGACCAGCGCAGTAGTAGTGCTGATCAGAATTTTTGAGTTTTCAAGATCCTGAGCGGCATTGCATTGTTATTGGCTATCAATTACCATCAGCCGAACGTCCTGTTCGTCTCATCCCTTATTGTCATAAAAAAATTAGTTATATGTGTCATAAATTTAAATTCACTATATACCTAGTTCACACTATGTTTGGCGTCAGGTGACGTGAAAACTATATTTATCTCCTAACTATTACCAAAGCAATTACTGTAGCGAATTTCGATAGATTTCGAAACGCCAATTACCGTGAACTTCCATTCGCGAGTGTGGTCCAAAAAAGTTTTTTGAACTAAAATCTTGTTAGTCAACGGATATTGCACTCGAGAATGCAATACGGTTAAGTCAGTTGCGTATGAACTGCCAACCTGTGAAACGAATGTGAATCATACGTGACTTTAATATAACGTTCGTGTGTTCTTACGGCCATTCCCAATATTCAGTATACAACGACCTGTATGCTGCGCCCAGTGAGGAAGCTGGAGGTCCACTTGCATAAGCTATCGAGAAGCCCAAACGATGGAAGTTTTGAGAGGAGCGCCTTGTGCCATACACTATCAAAGGCCTTCGCTTTATCACTGTTAAGAGTGTGTATTGTTACAAGTCAGTAGTTATTATCAAAGTGCATGTCGGAGTCAGTTACATAACAGTTGGTTAACGGCCGTTCCCAATATTCAGTCCATATCTTATTTGAGATGAAAATCGTAACTATTGAACATTTTTTAAACATTTTCTTTGATCATGTTGTAAAAGCATATGCATCGCCCAATAAAATGACTTAATCGAGTAGTAGGCACAACAATTTTTTGTTTGATCCTCGTGTTAATATTTATGATTGTCGCAGTTTCTAGCAAATTCGTTACCATGCTTATAAACATAAAAAACACATTAATAATCTATTAAGATGCAACAGTTAAATGTTTATTTCATTAAATAACTAACGGCCGTTTTCAAAAACCTATCTACCCTTAGCTTATGGATACATTGCTGTCACCGTTTAATGAAAAGATCTTCTGTATCCATAGTAATGTCCAATATAGTTATAGTCCAATTTTATCTGTCAATAGGTTATTGAAATTTAAGTAAGCGTACAAGGATAAATTTGTCTACCTCTAGTAAGTTAAACTAAGGATAGATAGATTATTGAAAGCGTCCGTTAACTAGTCGCAACGTGATTTTTAAACGCATATTTTGCTGGTATAAATAAGTGTAATATAATACCTCTGGTAAAATTTGCTTCGACTAAGTTAGCTTAACTCGACTAATCCTCTACTCAAGCCGACATTATTCGCACGAGCGTCACATAACCAATCGGAACAGCCGTGTCTCATTTAATACAAATATAATAAAGTGCTCAGCTACTCCAAAGAAGTTGCCCCTTCAAAAACCATGACGGTAACTTATTAATATATCATGTTATACATAAATCCAGTGTCCTGATATTTGTTTCCAGTGAACTCCTAAACTAATGAACGGAATCTAATGGGGATTACTTCATGGAGTGCAGTATAGTCCAACTTTATAGATAGGATACTTTCCAATATTTGTATTGTATGAAAATTTTGAGTATGAGAGAATTTACTGTCGCACGGTTTGACAGTTCTGCTGTGAAACAATTTCATTATAACAATAGGGAGCATAATATATTACGAAATAATTCTTGATGCTATGAAATATTATTGACAAATTCATAAAAAAACAATATTTTATTTATTATGTACAGAACGTCTGTCGGGTCAGCTAGTCTTGTTATAAATTAATAATAAAGTAAATTGTTACTTCGTGTTCGATTCGGATTATCCTTTGATGTTTTTTTCTAATTTCACTAAATTGAAACGGGATCCAGTAAGTGATTTGACTGCTATCTTACGGCCATTCCCAATACTACTGCTACTAGCTTACGCCAATGTACAAAATAAGTACCTAGGTAAGTAGTGATTGCGTCACGTCAAGGCATCAACACGTGTCAATTTTCGAAACACTTACAGCCGTTCCCAATACACTACCTACAGATAGAGATAAATTACTACTTTCTACTGTCAGTAATTATCTGTCAATCATCTGAAGCTGTCCGAATGTACCCGATAAGTCATTCTTATCACCTTAAATTGGGACGCGTGAATTGCAATTTCCATACATCCTTCTATCGCTGGTAAGCTATACGTCGCCCCATTCACAGACAGCGTGTACGGAACTCACCTTGAGTTACCGTCGCGTCGATAAGTTAATTCGGACAGAAAAGTCAACGATAGTTACGATTTTTAACTCAAGTAAGAGATAGACTGAATATTGGGAACAGCCGTTAAGGGTGTGTATTACAGTTACAAGTCAGTAGTTATTATCAAAGTGAATGTTGGAGTCAGTTACATAACAGTTGCTATAGTTTGTTGATAGCAGTAGTATTTACTGGACCGTCCACAACAGATAGCGTTTCACTACAATCATCTCCTGTACGTTAACATGGCATGTACACAAATTAGCTTACTTCGTTCTAAATTGTACGTTGGTTAATTATATATTGTAATTAAAATATTTTAACTTTGTAATTAATTACTATTATTAATAATAATAATCTTTATTTGCATTTAAATAAGGCCACTCTTACAATCGGTAAATTAAATTAATCTTAAATTGTCTTATTCTACTAGCTATGGCAAGGCATGCAAATATATATCTAGTATAAAATTTTATTTTGTACACTTTCCTTATATTTATGTGGTCAGTTATTGAATGTAAGCAATTATTTATTAGCCATATTGTTAATTTAGTTTTAAATTGATTATATGTCATATATTATGTCATATATTTTAAATAGTCTGGTAACTTAATATATATTTTATTATATATCTCCATCTGTAGATAGTTTATTGAGAACGGCCGTGTCACTTTGGTTGCATAATAAATTAATAATAAACTATGTTGCTTCATTTAAGTCAATATTTTTAAAGGTATAATTTTTTGTGCCCTTGTTAGTAATGTTTGTGATGACATGTATACAGTTGAATTAAAAAACAAATAGTTTTAAGACAACATTTTTGAGAAATGAGTGTTTTTGATATGTCTTGATTGTTGTTAATTGCATTACGTGTGGATTAAAGTATCGAGTTAGCTCTGTAACCATCAGTACTATAAACACTGTTATGTTAACATTTACAGCGACTCTAATTATTGTTACTAACCTAACATATACACGAACCTGTTAGTATCGTCTCGCAGGAGTTTCCGCGACGTCGCACAAACTTAACAAGGCTTTAAGATTTACACTGCTTTGAGCGACATTCTTAATATGTTTATCTACACCCATGCTTTAAATTCTCTATTAAAGATTCAGAAACAGGTTCAGGTTTCATTTCTATAACCGATCAATGGAACGTTTTTTTATACCATCTATGACGATTTGATTTTTTCAGCCAGCCATTTAACGGCCGTTTTCAATAACCTATCTATCCTTAGTTTACCTTACTAGAAGTAGACAAATGTATCCATTTAGGCTTACATACATTTCAATAACCTATCGACATAAAGCATTGGACGATAACTATATTGGACATAACTATGGTAGAGAAGATCTTGTCATTAAACGGTGAAGTAGGTATCTGTAACTAGAGTTACGTTATTGAAAACGGCCGTAAATGAATGTGTGTAAGTGTTTTCTGTTTTTACGGATTTATAAAATATGAAGATCCAAGATCGATTGACAAATGACATAAAGATCTGAAAATAATATTACATTATAGACTGAACATTGAAAGCGGCCTTAAATCGATCAGCAACTACGCGAGTGTTTTTTTTACGTATCACGTTAAAGTTTGGTACAATTCGTTAAGCGCACTAAATATGTTATTTATAAGCACGGGCTACCTCGAACTTTTCTTTATAGGTTAGATTATTTGCAATGGCGGTAAAAAATAAGAATAGTCAAAAACAACATCGTTTATTGTCTTCGAAATAGTTTTTATGGCTTTAAACTGAACGTAAAGAAAGTAGTAAATAAGTTCGTAACTCAACAGTAGTTTTACAACTTTGATGGCAACGCAAACTGATAAGATAAAAAGTTTTCAAAACAAATACAGACTGAAAATATATTTAAAAGAAGAACATGAAGAACTTATGCTCCTGCGATTCATCTGGTGTTTCATGAGAGTTGGCTAACGCGTAGCGAGATTCGATACGATGATCGCACCGTTAACGGCCGTTCCCAATATTCAGTCTATCTCTTACTTGAGATAAAATTCGTAACTATCGTTGACTTTTCTGTCCCAATAAACTTATAGACGGTAACTCACCTTATCCGTACACGCTGCCTGTCAATGGGACGACGTATAGCTTACCAGCGATAGAAGTTTGAATGGAAATGGCAATTCACGCGTCCCAATATAAGGCGATAAGAATGACTGATCGGGTATATTAGGACAGCTTCAGATTATTGACAGCTAATAACTGACAGTAGAAGGTAGTAATTTATCTCTATCTATAGATAGTATATTGGGAACGGCCGTTAGTCAATCACACTGATACTTAAGTTCGAATGCCATTTGTCAATTTCACAGAACCAAAACACTGCCATATGCTCCCGTGTACAAGTGTTTCTATGGTTCTATGCTACCGTGTCTACGTGGACATGGCAAGACAGTCAAAAACGGCCAAATCTACGTATCCCTTGATAAAACACCAGAGAGATTTTTACCGGGTGTATTATTAATTACTCTTGGTTCTAAGAGCCATAAAACAAAGCGAAACGCTTTTGAAGACAAAACATTTTAGAATTTATTTGGCTTTAGCTGGAGGCGGCCATTTTTGTATAGCATACAACGGGAACATTCAATCCTCGTAACTTAAACTCAAAAGATCAAATTTGCTATTCTGCGACAGAACATATAGGTACCTACTACTGCACATACAGTTAGTTGTACAATTTTTTTTCACCAATTGATATATTAAATAACTCAAATGCTTGATTTTAATTGAAAAATACTAAAATAACCAAATACTAACTAAATCAACCGAGTAGTACGTATAAGAATATTATTTTTGATTTTAATATTACTAAAATGGCTACATACATTGAGTTTGACTTTTATTTTCTTGGGATTCCATCTTCCGATGGTGGCTTTATGAGTAGGCCTAATTAAGCAAAATCTTCTAATTTTAGATGTTAAGCTGAGAAATCAACGAACATACGTCACAGGAAGACCATAACATAATATAACATAACACCTCTTCACTCTCAGGTTGTTGCTCCATATACAGGATCTACTTTACAGTTGATAACCTGCTCAAACCCAATATTTGCATATTAGGTAATTTATTTGAGATGCCGCTCTTGCAAATCTAAGCAATTTATTATGATTTTTAAAGTGGTAACCCTCACTCTGGGATTAATTGTGTTTCTTCTTCCGCATTTATCACGGGGAGTGTTCCGAAGACCTGTTTAACCTGATTCCTGTCGCCGAATTCCACCTTCGCACGACACGCCACAAGTTATGATATCATCCCCACCATCTGGATGTGGGGCGGTCCTCCACAGTGCGGTTTTCAAGGAGCTTTCTTCCTCGTACTACAAAGCTGTGGAATGAGCTTCCTTGTGCGGTGTTTTCGGGACTATACGACATGGGTACCTTCAAAAAAAGCGCATACCTTCCTTAAAGGCCGACAACGCTCCTGTGATTCCTCTGGTGTTGCAAGAGAATGTGGGCGGTGGTGATCACTTAACACCAGGTGACCCGTACGCTCCTTTGTCCTCCTATTCCATAAAAAAAAAATTACAAAAATAAAACTGAAAACAAACTTTTTATCGGACGAAGGAATCCCCAAAAATATTCGAATTAAATTTTCAAAAGCTCCTTGAATCAATCAACAAATAGTAAATAAAGTAATGAATAAATGAACCTTTCCTTATAAATACTGTTGATTAATAGAAGAGTACATAAAATAAAAAGTCAAGAAATATAGATATTATGTTCAGTAGTTACGATAATATGTAAATCGTTATAAATGCGGTCGGGAGCATATTATATTATATTATATATGCTTAACCTTTTCTTCTTTATGGGATTATCTGAAAATATTGATTTGCTCCTGTTTCTCGAGGTTCAAGTAAGATTGTACTTTATTGCTTACGAAGATGTTACAGAGCAATTTGTTTTGAAACTGTTTGATCGAACTTTCTAAAATAATCAAACATGTTATAATAAAGTACATGTATTATATTATTTTTATTATTGTGTAAGATCATCTTAAATGTGTCTAAATGATTTGTAATTTTTGGTTGAAGATCGTATTAGAAAAGGCTTTAACAACTCCGATTAATGAATCTCATTGCTTGTGGCGGTATCGTAGGGAGAGTCGTTCGCTTTCCTATTATATGCTCGAAGGAAGCGATGGCTGGTCCATGCGTCATACCCATGGCAGGGCGGTGCTTGTGTCGGCAATGGTGTTATAATACAATAATGAGCTTACATTATGTGCTAGCACTATACCTCGCATGCAAATATTTAACTTAGCACAACCACGGATAGACACTTACGTGCACACCTAATATTTCTTGTCCATAAACTCTTTAAGACTATAGAAATGGACTACTGAAAATCAGTGCTGTGGCCAATTGTCACTTGAAATGTTGTAACTTGAGTAGCATCCCTTTTGACACACACTGCCACACAGCTGCTATATAATAATATCTTGGGAAAGTTTTTTATTCATTCTTTATAAAATATGTTCCAGGTTAGTTTTAGTTATAATTTTTTTTGTTTTTTCTTATTTTGTAGCAATGTACTGTTTCATGTGTGTGTCAAATAAAAGTAATTTTAGCCAATTACTTATATAGTTTATTCTTAAATAATCTAGAATTAAAATTTTTAATACTACTCGGTTACTTTTTATAAATACGAACACAATTACATAAATAAAATTTATTAGATGCAGTGAGTATGGAAACATGAAGTAGAGAGAGAGCCTTTGTGGATCACGTCGGATCCGCGGATTTAAATCATTGGCTGAACATGGTTAAACATGGCTTTATGTTTATTAACAAAGAAACCAACATATGTCGAAAATATAAAGCGATGGATTGACATTATTTATTGCTCCGGATTCATCCGTACATTAGTACGGGATGCATCCGGATTTTAACCTACACTTTTTTTGAGCAATAAATGCTCTGCTTATATCTGTGTTGTTTCCCCATAATATAAGCCCGTAGCGCAGTAGCGATTCTACATGCGCCTGATAAGTCACGATAGCAGGTTTTTTAAGCTTGCTAGGTTTTTGACTAGTTTAAGCTTGTTAATACGAAATTATTTATTCTCTTACGGCCGTTCCCAATACACTTTCTATAGATAGACATAAATTACTACCTTCTACTGTCAGTAATTAGCTGTCAATAATCTGAAGCTGTCCCAATAAACCCGATAACTCATACTTATCGCCTTACGGCCGTTTCCAATATACAGTCTATCTCTTACTTGAGATAAAAATCGTAACTATCGTTGACTTTTCTGTGCCAATAAGCTTATCGACGGTAACTCACCTTCTCCGTTGACGCTGTCTGTCAATGGGACGACGTATAGCTTACCAGCGATAGAATATTGTATTGAAATTGCAATTCACGCGTCCCTCAGACCGAAACACAATAATATTTACACATTACTGCTGCACGATAGAAATAAGCGCCGTTGTGGTACCCATAATCTAGCCGACTTGCTGTGCAAAGGAGCCTCCCACTGGGAAATTTTTACATAGGATTTATAACAAGCACCAGATAAAGGGGTATGTCTTGTAACACCAGCGAAGTTGCCAACGTTTTTAGGTATCGAATGTACAAACATAATATTATGCATTGAAAACCGAAAACACATTGCTACGTGGTGGATGAAGATCAAACTGCGGGCACCGTGGCGTGGTGAGAGTCAACGGTTCCAGGTTTTAGGCGATCGACACTTAAGTCTACATGGATTACCAGATTGAGTTTTGATTTTTTTTCTATGGAAGAGAGGATAAACGAGAGTACGGGTCGCCTGACCCACATTCTCATGCAACACCAGATAAATTACAAGAGCGTTGCCGACCCTTTAAAAAAGTGAACGTGTTTTTTTGAAGTTACGCTTGTCGTATCGTCCTGGAAATAACACACAAGGAAGCTCATTGCACAGCTTGAGCTTACCAAACCACACTGTGGAAGAACGCCACACATGCAAATAGTTGGGGTGATATACTTATTTGTTGCTTGTCAGGCGAAGGTAGAATTGATGACGTGTTTATGTTTTAACACAATAAGTGGGTACTACTCCAAAAACACAACGGCGTTTGAAATGCTGTCATGATTGGTAAGTCACACAAAACCAGATTACATTTAAATAATTTAATATTGTCTCAGACAAAAATATTACCTCTGGAGAACAGTAATTGCCACACCTTTAGGGACATTCGTCAGTTAATGTTTCACCGCTTCATTAACTATTTCTCCCACTAAACTAATTCGCCGGTGTGTACATTTATAAGCAGTCTATTACCTAATAATGAAGGTTTATTTATTTCTGCTAATGTTTAAGAAGAGCTTTATCGTTTTGCTAACAAATCCACACAGGTTGGATAAATATTTATTCATGACGATATAAATAAATAAAATGGTGAATAGTTAAATAAGTTCCTACTTAATAGATTTTTTTCGGTTTTTGCTTTTTTCGTCTTAATTTGTTAATAACAATTGAAATTTTTTTTGTAAGCTTATATATATTTTAGACTATGTGTAGATATAGAGTATCTGTATGTTTACATAATTGAGAAAAGAAAAAAAACATGTGTGCAATTGTGGTAGAAGTGAGACCTTCAAAAATGATGAAGAATTTTACTCTAAAAATGATGAAAAATTTCTATAAACGTATAATACGGACACGAATACAAAACACTACGGTTTTGTGATGCCTCCTCTCAAGGTTTTTACTACGCATGCGTGCATTAACAAGTATTAACACACGTACAACGCTGAACCCTAGCAAACTGTGGGAATTCGCCCACAATCGATTAAGAGAATTTGTAGAGAATTTAATGAATTGTGTGCTGATTTTGATATATTCTTTACAAATATACACTTCTTTAAAAATACCCTTTATATAACTAGTTAGTTTACGTAAAACAATTTAATGTTTAACTTAAATTTCGTTATAATGTAATTTCTGTTGTGTCCACTTATTATTTTTACTGTATTTGGTGAATGATGTCTATAATTTTAATTGGATCTCAGGATCATAAAAATATGCTTATTAGTTTTATCTTCTTATCTGTTATAATACCTATTTGTAAATAAATAAATAACTTATATATATATATATATATAAATAAATAACTAAATTCAAAATAATTCTGCTAAAAATGTTTGAAGAAAGAAGAAGATTTCATTTATGACACTTTTACTTACTATTCCCCTTTTTCCTGATTATATCATAATATTGTTTGTCAAGCTTAGACGCAACTGAAAACAAAGCAAGCATCTCTTATAAAACTAAAAACAGTGTTAAGTTGTTGAAAGAAGGGTGCGGTAATTGATCGACGTCTGAAGATTGAGTGTTGTACCCTTTTACTGAATAAAGATTTTGTCAACATTACAACTTAATAGACGATAAAAAGCGACCAATAATGTACCCAGTCACTTATGTTTTAAGTTGAATTGTTTATTTCAAGAGTTTATTTTTTTGGTGCGCCATAAAGGCTTAACTACATGCCTCAATAGAATAAAATCAAACAAGTCTTAGGTTATAAAGCTGTAAAGAGTGTTTCTGTAGATTGTAAAAAAGTCGTGTTTATCAGGAGAAATAAGAAAAACATCGCCTGCTGTACGAGAACTATTTTAATATAAAAAATATATATTAAAAAAATCTATCTAAAAGATAAATATACTTAGAACAGTTTAAGTTATTTAATGAATGAAAATTATTTATTGAAAAACTAAATACAGTTTTTCACTAAACACTTTGTTATTGCGTGGTATTGTATTCAAAGCGCGGTCAAAACCAACTAAACGAAAACTCTGCCTAATACACGCGCAGGCAGAGTTTTACTTTAGACAATTTTTGATCATGATTGTGTGTCACAGTCAAATAGACATGTAACATGAAGAACTGATTTTCAACATAAGATAAATTAAATAATAACTGTGCACCATTTTGAAAAGTAAACTATAAATCCTATGACCCAACTGTATAATATTATTATGAATAATATACCATTAGTAACTCCGTATAAGAAACGTGGTCATATTACCAGAAAGGTAATAACAGTGTGGGAGATAACATAACAACAGAAGAGTGCCTCTGTCGGACGAAACAATAGCTTGGAGGATCCTGCAAATATTGTGGAGTTTACAAGGAAATTTTAAACTATTGTAACAACTTTTTACAGTACCAACGTTATATCGCGCGAGCATCTGCGTCGTACTCACTCGTACGTAAAGTATTCTGTATTTTTTACTAAGTCTAACTAAAAGTGTTGTTGTTTACAAATAGATAAATAAAATTTAGATAAATTTGCTAACTCAAGGGAAGCGTTGTCAAGTGAATCGTTACTACAAGTATTTCTTGTAAATTACTGATTTTATCATATTATGTTCGTAAATTGTTGAGGCCGTAAGAAGAACATACAAGAAACTTAACAGCCACTCTTTTCAATCAAATAGAGTATTTTACGATGGCTCCGTTCGCAAGTTGATGAATGGACCAGCAATCGTTCCCTTCACACATAATTGAAGGAAGGAGACGACTATGAATTATAATTTTAGTTGTGTACAACTTCTACATTTATTCTTACATCAGCAAAAACGCTGTGCGTTTTTATTAATGAAAACTCGAATCGTTTTTCGCCAAACAATTCGTTTATTGGCGTAAGCAAAACTTTTTATAACTGTGTATTCAACGTACTCTCAGTAATAAAGGAGATAAGTTTTACGGTAGTTTTCACACCTCTAGATAAGCTATCTGATATAGTTGTTACATATGAATATTTATACTAAAAATCACGAGCTAATGAAATATTTATTTAAATAGAATTTAAATCAGCAATCGCTTAAAAATACTCAATTTATTTATAATAATAGTACATAATCCACAGCTCTAAAAAGGTTTAACTAATACATATGTTAAATTTGATCTGGCAGTCAAATGAGGATTAACATTTTAAAGGCTTGAATTTTAAGCAATCAACACAGTAAACCACCATGAATGTATTCGGATAGATGCTAGTCAATATATAATATATAAGTGCGCGTGCGTGTGTGTGTTCGTTTTCATGTGATAAATTTATTTAATCTCAAACAACTTTGTCATTGGTAATAAGTAGAAATCTTGAAACAACTGAAATCACTGATATATTAAGGCGTTAGTTAAATTAGGCGACCCTAAATTTTTATTTATCTGGTGGGAAATCCACTCTCTCTCAGGCACACACACGAAAAGAGTACTTTTATCAATGTTTTACTATGAGTTTAGGTAGCATAAAGAATATTTACTTTTTAAAATTAAATGTATTTCTACGTGACTAGCCGCTAATAATATACCTTCTTATAGGGTCCATAGCTTTTTGAATTAGTTAAGACGTTTTTGAGTTAATTCCTACTAATATTATGTTATTAATATGAATGTTTGTTTATTACGCTTTACGCTCGAGCTACTGACCGATTTTGTTGAAATTTGCGATAGACTAGAGCTTGGGAGAGGACATAGGCTATTTTATCCCGGAAAAATCCATAATTCCCGCGAAATTTGTGAAAAATTTAAATTCACGTCGATGAGCTATAACTATAGTAGGTTTAGTTTGCCATAGTAATCTTCCTCGAAATATGATTCATATTATATGTTGGGAACGGAAGCGAAAACGGGAACGGGAACTGGAATAGGACATGAGATAATCTTCAATTCGAAATTTGCTTATTGTTTTAAAAACCCTTTATATACGCGAACAAAGTCGCTGGCATAAGCTAGTATATTATAATTATACAAAATAAATTTCTCTTTATTAGTTTTGACAAGTTCTAGTTACAGAAAGTTAGAAGTACATTCTTATACAAAACAATAACAATACAAACTCATTTTGCTCTTCCTAATTATGAGACCAATAGAACAAGTCCTTTATTATCTCTTGTGAAATTGGTTACATCCTCGTTGTTACTAGAGACGTGTGCTCGTAAATTGTTAACATCACGACTGATTGGACGGACTTAAGCAGGACATAAAACATTGTGATTCTAGTTTAGTGTACACCCATCTTTATTTGCAAATATTGTGTTTGGGGCGATTAGTTACGTAACGGAGTAGTTCATACCTGAACTAATGGAGACGGCATGTCATATTTTATATTAATCAATATATATCATTGATACATTTTTTTTACTGAAAATCAACTTAAATATATTCACTCTATATAAATAAAATAAAAATCTATCCCACTATTTTAATATTCACATTTTGAATTTACTTTCTGTCTAAGATAGTTAGTTACTTAGTTCATAGTTACAGTGGTCGCACATTCTTGAGACGATGACAAGTGTTTTTATGTAGGTATATTATTTACAAGTTTAGTGTGAGCCACGCAAATATTAATCTACCTTCAATATTGAAACAATTTTTAGTTTGTTTATTTTATGCCTAAGATTGGTTTATTTAACTATAATTCATGTTTTTGTTAAATGTGTAAGCATTCTTATCCGTTGGAAAGAGCGGTCTTCCCTAACACAGGTTCTGCGAACTTAAAAGGGAAGTCCTACAAATACTATTTACTAAAATGCTAAATAAATAAATTTTTGATTTGTTTTTGATTTTGAAGATAATATGGTAGAGAATTTTAACATTATTAAAAAAAGATAACATTTAAATATAACTTGTAGCATGACTTCGTTAAGAATGACTTTGAATAATACAAATGTGGTAAAATGAACAACCTGAATAATAAAGGCCACAAGCACAAGGCAATTATTATTTAATAGTATACTGTTCATTGAGGGGTGAATGATTCGAGGATTCGTATAAGGGTGAAGTTTGCAGACGTGAGCCGAAACCGAAAGATACAAAGTCAGTTGTTATTTTACAGTTAATTCATTCTATATCAAAAAGGTTTGTTTCCGTCATTCAGCCATCGATATTGCAGAAACAGGCTCTATTACTACTTACATGAAAAACATGAGGAATTATAATGTCACAATATTTCATTGTAACTTAAAACAACTGTCAGACTTGGGATTCATAAGCAATTGCTGCAATACAGAATTGAAAACTTCTTAGTTTAAAAAAAAAATGGGAGCTCTTTATATTAGAGGTGATTAGTAGTGATGTACACATATAAATACAGTACTAAAATTTTTATTTATTGCGCCAATTATACAGGAAAAATTATGATTATTATTTAGTATACAAATTATTTAAGTATTCTTTAGTGTTAATTCCGCCAATATTTGTCTTTAAAACAATTCGACACGTGTTCGCCTCTACACGAGGCATCCTCAGGACGTGTTGTCTCGCCAAAATCTGGCCGTGCCAGATTTTGGCGAAACACGTGTCGAATTGTTTTAAAGACAAATATTGGCGGAATTAACACTAAAGAATACTTAAATAATTTGTATAATTATGGATTTCCGCAAAGTAACGCCTAATTCAATAAATTTTATTATTTAGTACTACAGACAAATTTGTAAAGATTAAATAAATGTTGTAAAATTTAATTGGTTTTTTTTAAATTTAATATTGTCTGTTAATCGTATACTCACACAGACACACACACACACTAACAAGAAACTGCACTTCTAAGGAATGTATTCACACAGGTTGCTATACGAAAATACGCGAAACAATGTTAGCACCTGCTTGCGGTAGATTAGCAGGGTCTAGCGAAAGTGTAATGAACAACATAATTGTATCTAACATTGTCAATACTTATCTTATTAGTCTTATCTTAATATTCCATAGCTGATAGTATTAGGCTTATAGTTACAAAAATAAGACACAATTTTCAAATTCCCTTCTAATATCATACGCGTGACACGTACGTGGAAAAATCTTAGATCATTTATACGCGAAGATACACTATGACAGCATGTGAATAAGTCGAAAAAAATTGTGTTTATAACTAACCTCTATTTTAAGGAATGAACGCACACTGACACAAAGTGTCATACAAATCGCGATTGTAAGACGTAGCTTTTCACGCACACTAAAGTATTATTCCAGGCCTGCTTTTATCGGATGTCTAACGGCCGTTCCCAATATTCAGTCTATCTCTTACTTGAGATAAAAATCATAACTATCGTTGACTTTTCTGTAACAATCAATTTATCGACAGTAACTCACCTTATCCGTACACGCTGTCTGTTTGTATGGAAATTGCAATTCACACGTCCTTATATAAGGCGATAAGAATGATTTATCGGGTATATTGGGACAGCTTCAGATAATTGACAGCTAATTACTGACAGTAGAAGGTAGTAATTTATCTCTATCTCTAGATAGTATATTGGGAACGGCCGTAACAGAGAGAGATCTATCTATCTAGACGTATTCATAACCTAAGTAAAAACTGAAATAATTCTATTACTATTCATTATAACCTTTACGAAATGTTTAAAACACCAATCCGCTTATTTAATGTTGATGAAAAGAACGCTATAAAAATTAACTGCAGGAAAACTTAACACACAAAAAAAATAATCACACAGGAGCACAGTTCACAGCTACGGTTTTATAATTTCATGATTATAATAAAAATATATTGTAATAGCATTCAAAAGTGGTCGGAGAAAATTGAAGTAATTAACATTATATATCAAATTTCGTAATGAATGCATTTCTGTGAAATTGAGTCCATTATGTGTTTGCGTTACTCGTAGCTGTCAAGAAAACAATAACTTGTGGGTGACTCCTATGCACAGCATGCCGGCTAGAGTACGGGTACCACAACCTTTTTCTGCCGTGAAGCAGCAATGTGAAAACATTATTCTGTTTCTGTCTGAGGGGTAACGTAGCTAGTGAAATTACTGGGCAAATGAGACTTAACATCTTATGTCTCAAGGTGACGAGCGCAATTCAAGTAGTGCTTAGAATTTTTGGGTATTTCAAGAGTCCTGAGCGGCACTGTAATAGGCAAGACGTATCATTAACCATCAGCTGAGGGTCCTGCTCGTCTCGTCCTTCATTGTCATAAAAAAAATGCTTGTTTGATCCACACCCGCTTGTAATATTAGACCCTCGTCAGGTTATACGAAATGTAATTCAATCAAGGACGCACCAACAATCTGTTAGTTCTCACGCATATATTTCTGTTGATTTGACAAATGATTAGGGTTTTGTAGGGCTTTGTAGAACTACGAGTCATTGCCTAGACCTTAATATATAATGTTACATAAGATTATATCCACAGTCATGGATATTCTTGCCCCATATTTTTGAAAGGTATACTCATATTATGAAACCGAAAATAATTTGAGTATTTATTGGTTTGAACGAGCTACTCTCTACATTTTATTATGACAATAAGGGATGAGACGAGCTGATGGTAATTGATACGCCCTGACCATAACAATGCAGTGCCGCTCAGGATTATTGAAAAACCCCATAGACGGATTCGAATATTTTTTGGCATATTATGACAGCCAGACTCATGAAAAATAGTTTTAATGTTATTGGTGTGTAACTGTTCTTAAATAATGATATTTGCCAAGTAAGACGAAAGAAAAAAACTTATTCCGGTTGCGCTGGCGTTTGGTATTTTAAAATAAATAATTTCACGAAGATGATCGTAGTGAAACCGCATGGGATAGTTTATATTAAGATAATTCGTTAACAAATATATTTCCTCGTTATATGGTTCCACATTAAATTTTAAGTATGTTTTAAAAACACAAGCTAACACGTCGGATGTCATATAACTCATAATAATAACATCAACAGTGGGGTAGCTCTACTTCGGA
The DNA here is from genome assembly GCA_949711755.1 of Leptidea juvernica. Lineage (NCBI taxonomy): Eukaryota > Metazoa > Arthropoda > Insecta > Lepidoptera > Pieridae > Leptidea > Leptidea juvernica. The sequence continues at coordinate 15,129,502 of CATIXQ010000005.1, read as the reverse complement.
ACACGTCATTTATCGGATAATGTAACGCGGACTTTCCTCATCACATTTAACGAGACTTCATTATAGGTATGAGTGTTGAGCTGTTTAGATTACTGTTTTTAAAAGCTGAACTCGTATTTTTTTATGTTTATTATTTCGACTAAAATTTTTTCCTCTTTATTTTAGTCTTTATAAGCTACGCTCTGCCTCTGGCTAATAATAATAATAATATTGACACACTCTTACAGAAACTAGGCATAGCCTGTACTATGGGTACAAGACAACGATATATGTAATACAATAAACTTACTTAAACATACATTATTACATATAAACATCCATGACTCGGAAACAAACATCCATATTCATCTTATAAAGGATTGCACCTACCGGGATTCGAACCCGGGACCTCTAGCTTAGTTGGCAGTGTCACTAACTATTCGGATATATGGGTCGTCTATATTTTTTTTTTTATGGAATAGGCGGACAAACGAGCGTACGGGTCATATCTAAAATAAAGAGTAATACTGTCCTAATACGAAGTTTTTGTATAGAATTATAGAGCTTAAGAATCATGTGATATATGTTGATCATTGATCACTAGAGTGATTATAAAAATTATTATTTTATTTGTATAAAGTTTGAATAAAATTGCTCACATTTCTTCTATGTACTTTGGAGTCAACTTTTTGAAACAACAATTTGGAAGCATAGATTTTGATTTGATTGGCGATTTGGAGATTTCATAACATGGAAATGTCAAATTATCCTTGTTTTTCACAAATGTTTTACACACTCATATTGCATTTAATAATATATTTTAGTATTTAATATCTCATCCATCAACATTAAAAAAATATGGAAGAGGAGGACTAACAGGAATACATAGGGGTCACTTGATGGTATGTTATTAATCGCGTCTCATACACTCTAATAGTACCTGAGGAATCACAAGAGCGCTGCCGACCCAATTTAGCAACGAAAAAACACTCATATGAATTCAAAAACTGAAAATACTTAGATAATATGGCGGGCGAGTAAGTACTGGCAAAAGTATCGAAAATACAGATAGATTGTGCAAAGGATGTCGTGCACTCTACATTACTACATAAATACAGTAACAGTCGCATTTCCATAATGTAAATGGAACTGGTTATGAAGTTAGAACGCATGATTTTCTGTGTGCGTCGGGACTTAACAAGTGTAATAACTTCAAACAGTTGCATAGTTCTAATAAACAAGGGGAGCTCGGCCAGTGGGCACTCGTAAGGTTCGTAACTCATCCTCATTACCGCGTCCGTACACCCGGAAACTTTACGAGGGAGAGACCCCGAATAGTATTTCTGTCTAACACTCTGGATGTCTGTCTAAAAATAGACGCAGTGTGTGGTTCAATAGCTTACGTGGGCAAGGGTGAGAAAGGTCTCACTAGTCTGTAAAATAAAATAAAATTAAAGTAATGATCAAGCATGAATTTTTTGCCATTTAAAATTGATCCTTAAACCCTTGGTGCCCGCTTGAAATTATCTGCATCAGATCACGTAATCTATCAATTTTAAAAAAATATAAAAGAAACTGAATGAAAAGATTGAACTTAAGTTTTAATATTAATGCAAGTTCATAAAATATCTTACTTGTCATTTATTTTCTTTGGCTACACGCTAGCTTCTGCTAGAGAAAAATGACCTAGAAACTACATGTAATAATTAATACTCGCAAATATATAATATGAGATAAGGTCCGGTAACATCATCATCATCAGCCTGAAGACGTCCACTGCTGGACAAAGGCCTCCCCCAGAGGTTTCCATGACGATCGGTCCTGCGCTGCCCTCATCCAACGTATATATTATATCCGGTAACATAACTGTACTTAAATAAAATATACAAAACAGAATAAAAGAACTAAGTCAGTTAATGTCGCAGTTTTGTATTGTAATAAGGCCATTAAATAATTTGAAT
>CATIXQ010000005.1:15096494-15127062 GCA_949711755.1 Leptidea juvernica | reverse complement strand
AGGCTTAAGTCGGCGAGAGAATGAGATAGGAAGCATTATACAGTGTTTTGGTAACAGGCGATCATAGTTGAAGAAAAGATTGTCTTATGTATGACGCGAGTATAACTTAATATATTCTGACGTCATGCCTCGACGTATACTGTAACTACATAGACACCAGGAGAACAATAATGGTAGCGGTGATAGTAATGTCTTTCATAGCTGTTGAAATCATGTGTCATCCTAGCAACATGTACCAGGACCGCATATTCAGTTTAGAGGTTCATGCACAATGCACATCTTACAATTATTAAACAAGTGTTGACACGTGGTTGTTGTTGTTCGATAACTCATTTTACCAAGTGAAACTCCCACAGTTTGCTTGGGTCTCAGCCTTGTACGTGTGTTTATACGTGTTTCTACGCGCATGCGTAGTACAAAGCTTGATTAAAGGCATCACAACAACCGTGTTGTTTTATTTACGTGTACTTATTATATGTTTGTAGAGATTCTTGATCATCGTAATAATAAAATTCTTTATAATTTTGGATGGTTTCACTTCTACAACGTGTGAATTGCTCCCATGAATGATTTTTTTTTATAAACGCGCTAATCTCTGGTTGTTACCGGATTTGAATAATTGTTTTTGTTTTTGAAAGCCATATATCCAGACTTATGACGAAAGTTTAAACGTAAACTTGTACTAGGTTACTCCTCTTAACTATTTTAAATTTTGATATTTGCAAAGTTTGGCGAAAGAAAAAGCATTACCACGTGCGCTGGCGTTTTGGCGTGGTATTTTATAACAAAAAAATATCACGTAGAATGTCGTTATCAAACCGCTTGGGACAGATACTATATTTTCTTTTTATTTCATGAAAATAGGGAACGAGAGGAGCAGGATGTTCAGCTGATGGTAATTAATATGCCCTGCCCATTACAACTCAGTGCCGTTCAGGATTCTTGGAAAACCTCAAAAGTTCTTCGTGGCACTACAATTGTGCTTGTCACCTTGAGACATAAGATGTTAAGTTTCATTTGTCAAGTAATTTCACTATCTACCGCGCCCTTCAGAACGAAACACATTAAAGCTTACACATAACTGTTTCACGGCAGAAATAGGCGCCGTTGTGGTAACCATAATATAGCCGGCATCCTGTGCAAAGGAGCCTCCCACTTACCGTTAGTATTAAGATGATTGCAAATATATTTTAGTCGTTATATGGATCCACAATATATTATTCTCTTTGTTCATAGCTCATTTCAGTATGGTTTAAAAACACAAGCTAACACGTCGGGTGTCATATAACTGATAATGATAACATTAACAGCGGGGTAGCTCTACTTCGGAACACGTCATTTATCGGATAATGTAACGCGGACTTTCCTCATCACTTTTAACGAGACTCCATTATAGGTATGAGTGTTGAGCTGTTTAGATTACTGTTTTGAAAAGATGAACTCGTATTTTTTATGTTAATTACTTGAACTGACATTTTGTCCTCTTTATTTTAGTCTTTATAAGCTAAGCTCAGTCTCCGACTAATAATAATATGGACACACTTTTACACAAATTATCTTGCCCCAAATTAGGCATAGCCTGTACTATGGGTACAAGACAACGATATATTTAATACAATATACTTACTTAAACATACATAAATACATATAAACATGTATGACTCGGAAACAAACATCAATATTCATTATATAAATGATTGAACCTACCGGGATTGGAACCCGGGACCTCTAGCTTAGTTATCAGGGTCACTGACCATTCGGCTATATGGGTCGTCTATATCTGAAATAAACAATGCCGTCTTAAAACGAATTTTTTGTACAGATTTATAGAGCTTGGGAATCTTGTAATATATCTTGATCATTGATCACTAGATCGTTTATAAAAATTATAATTTATTAGAATAAATTTTGAATAAAATGATGTGTTATAGATGACTCATGACTTATACAAAAAACAAATTACATAACACGTTTTATTTAAGTGCTAAAAAATACAAAAGAAACACTTCTAACTTTTGATAACAAAAATATAAAACACAGTTAATCTGCAAAATGAAAGCTATTCTGTAAATTTAATATCTTGTATTTCCTCACCGAGCCTGTATCGCTTCATTAAGAAGATGTGGCATGCTGGAAATCAAATTTTATTATTCTACTAGTGCACTTCTTAACTCACGTAAGTTAGCTGCAGCTGGAGAGCGTCTCCCGAGCTCGTCCCATAAATGCTCTATGGTATTTAAGTCTGGGCTGCGAGATGGCCACTTCATGCGGGTGATACCGACGTCTTGAATATACGCGTTGACCAAATGTGCTGTATGTATAGATCCCTCTACATCAACTTAACTTTGGGATATCACGGTTTTCTAAATGACCCGTTTTTTTGGTGCACAATGTATATTTTAGTATTTAATGTCTCGTCCAAAAACTTTAAACAATATATCATAGATAGGGATCACCTGATTATATGGGATTAATCAATCAATCTCAAACTCTTTATTAGTACCCGAGGAATCACAAGAGCGCTTCCCAACTAATTTGGAGTCGAAAAACCGCTCATATGAATTCGAATACTGAATATACACAAGATAATATGTCGGGCGAGAAAGTACTCGCACAACTATCAAAAATACAGATTTATTGTGCAAAGAATATTGTACACTCTACATTACTACGTTAATACAGCAACAGTCAAATTTCTATTATGTTAATGGAACTGGTTATGAAGTTAGAATGCATGTTTTTTTGTGTGCGTCGGGACTAAGTAAGTGTTATAACTCCAAACAGTTGCATAGTTGTTAGAAACAAGGGGAGCTCGGCCAGCGGGCACTCGTAAGGTTCGTAACTCGTCCTCATTACCGCGTCCGTACACCCGGAAACTTTACGAGGGAGAGACCCCGAATAGCCTTTCTGTCTAACATTCTGGATGTCTGTCTAAAAATAGACGCAGTGTGTAATTCAGTAGCTTAAGTGGGCAAGGGTGCGAAAGGTCTCAGCAGCAGTATAAAATAATATTAAACTAATGAAATGCATGACTTTTCTTTAATATATAAATTTATCTTAGACAGTGTTTGCTTCAAAATATATCTATCAGATACCAATCATTTAAATAAAATGAAACTGAGAGAGGTTTTTATTTTGATGTTTTTCATGAAATTCATACTTCAGTGATCTTATCCCTGGAGATATGAACACCTATTTTGACTTCCCCTAACAATTCTATATTGACCTATACTATAAACTTGAGTAGCCAAACTACTATTAGTATTGAAGAGAAGTACATAGCCTCTTGTCATTCTAGAGGAATCATATGAATTTCACAGTTTAAAGAAATGTCAATGAAAAATGTTACTGCGAAGGAAAGCCACATATCCAAATGGCGAGAATGATATCTTAATTCGTGTGGTGCGACGTTTGAATTCGGCAACAGGAGTCAGGGAAAATAGACGACACGCAATGAAGCGACGTCTCTACGCAACGCCAAACAATCAAGCCGATTCATAGAAATAAATTCGAACGAGTTTACAATAAGTGCAAATTGACTGTCAATATTAATCCAAAACATTTTCATACAAATTACTTAAACTTACTCCGATAATTAATCAATTGTTAGATAGCATCAGTAGAATGTACAATATTAGGTTAAGTGTACGTTCAGGGCAGAATCACACCGAATTAAATAGGCAAGAGACAAGAGACGTTTCACCTGTAATTTCACTGTGATAGGTAAACTTAAATGTGATTAAGGAATTTTTATTGCGGTACTTTAAGTTATATAATGAATAACGACTATTTTGCTATGCTTTGGACATCTAAATAACACCAAGTGGGACATCTTGTGTCGTAAGATAATTCTATTACAAGAAAAAACAGATTTTCTTCTCTTTTTCAATTAACTGTTAACTTAATTCGAGTTACTTGTATATTCTTCTCACATGCTCTACTTTTCGAACATAATAATATGGTAGATTCAGTTATTTAATAAAATAGTTATAGTGACAATTCAAAAGCGCTTATTTTAAGCCTATTTGAATAAATATTATTTAACTTTGACTTTGACATAAGCATTTGAATACACAGCAACTCATTTTTTGTTTGAAAGTTGAGCACATCGTACTTATTGTTCATATAAATTTCAATTATTATATAATTTATATGAAATGTTTATTCATTTTTGAATTATTTTATTTAATCTGAAATTAAACAAGATCCATCAGCAACTGTCAGTGCAGCGCTTCGCCAGAAGCCGCGAAGTGCTGCAGACCTTCAAACGAAGAGAAGTATCAGATCTGGATCATATGTGACATCATGAAGGGTACGACTTTTATCAACTCCTACTTAAGGTCAAAATAGAGTTTAAGCAAGGGAGGCATTTGAAACATCCGAATATGAAACATCAATAGATCAACACTACTGTTTCCTGCGCTAAATTTGCTCCGCTGACTGACTACGAAACTTTAATAGTGGAGACGTATTTTAAGAGAGACATCTAGAACAAATAACTTATGCGTAAATAAATCATGTACCTTACTTTGAAAATAGAACGTCTTTTAATATAAAGTAATACCAGTGCTAGGCTTCTTTACAAAGGACGCCGGCTAGATTATGGGTACCACAACGGTGCCTATTTCTGCCGTGAAGCAGTAATCTGTAAGCATTACTGTGGTTGTTGAAATGAGATGCGAACGCAATTGTAGTGCCGCTCAGAATTTGAGGTTTTTGAAGAATCGTGAGCGGCAGTGCATTGCAATAGGCAGGGCGTATCAATTACCATCCACTGAATGTCCTGCTCGTCCCTTATTTTCATTAAAAAAAACACTTATTTGGTATTTACTTTGATCCTTTTAATACGAGATTGAATTTAAGTTTTAAAATATCATTATAGTAATTTATTGTCGTTGATTACAAGCCAGAAAAATTTAAAAATATTGAGTAAAACTATGGGTATTAACTCAATACAGGCATATACAAGAAAGTAATAAGAGAATATAAAAAGAAAAATGACACAAGTCGTTAAATGTCGCAGTTTTGTATTGTAATAAAGCCATTATAATTTGAATGTAAAAAGTTACGGGTGTGTCGTGCAGTGGTTTGGAAACGGAGTTTTATTTGCTCGTGGAACGAATATGCGACGTAGTAACGACGCGCCCGAGGGTTCACCCTAATATGTTATTATGAGGAATAAAACGTCGTAGCCACGGTTACAGACGGCTACCATTACTACTTGTAGCGTTATCAATGTTGAATTGAGCGCGCCGCCTTAATTAAAATATATTAATGGTACTAAGTACATTTCCATACTTTATTGCCCATTATAGTGGGTTTATTTAGAATATTAGTCACGGAAACTTTTGGCTAACCAAGTAAGATTTAGGTAATCTAAATGTAAATAGTATAGAGATCATAGAAAAGAGATCAAGCGTTATACACATAAAAATAGTCTAGTAATATTGATATATAAATATACTAAACTCTCCTATCAAACTTCCATCGCCTATTTCAATGTTATATTAGTATTTTATTTCAGGCTGTAGAGTTCCACCCAGCTTTCAGATACATTTAAATATTTTGTTTTTGACGAATACGTAGGGTAACACGAGGCATACTCGTATTCCCAAGTGGAACTCAATTTGTTTTAGAACTTAATCTTATTATATATTATAAATAAAATAATGAACGGATTTTAATGGTAATCCCCATTCATGGAGTACAATTTAGTCCAACTTGAGAGATAGGATAGTTTTTATTTCGATTTGGGGCCCATAAAAATATTTGTTTTGTATGGACATGTTTTCTATTAGAGAATTTATTGACGCACGGTTTGACAGTTCTGCTGTGAAACAATTTCATTGTAAAAACAGGGAGCATATTTAACGAAATAATTCTTGATGTGACGAAATATTATTGACAAATTCATAAAAACAATATTTTATTTATTATGTACAGAACAAGGTCTGTCAGTTCAGCTAGTTTTTATATAAATATTATTATTATAAGTGCTCAGTCTGCAATAAACTTGAATATATTACCTTAAACATTGTATTCAGAAGTAGTGAACTTTACTTGACTGATAAAGAACGAGACTAAACACAATAGTTTATTTCCCAGGAGAACTTTTATTACAAGCTGTTACTTGGGAAATAAAAAAACAATGAGGCCACGATTCATAAGTTTTACTGAGAGGAATCTCTCTTGATTAATTTTATGTTTGAGTACATTTCGTATGAATAAATAATATATGTAATATATAAGAGATTTCCACGTATATAGTCACTCATCACGATATCTCTGGAACCATTAGAGCTAAAGACTTGAAATTTGGTAGAAATATTCTTTTCACCGAGTAGAGGTCAGCTAAGAACGGATTTTCCAAAATTCAATCCGCTAGATTTTTTTTTTATAACGAACAGAACAACGTCGGTCGGGTCAGCTAGTGCGAAATATATGGTATGCTAAGAAAGCAGGAAGTTCAATTAATTTTATTAGAATTAGTGATGGACCGAGCAGAGACACCAGTGGGAGGCTCCTTTGCACAGGATGGCGGCTAGATTATTGGTACCACAACGGCGCCTATTTGTGCCGTGAGGCGGTAATGTGTAAGCATTATTGTGTTTCGGTCTGAAGGGCGCCGTAGCTAGTGAAACTACTGGGCAAATGAAACTTAAGATCTTATGTCTCAAGGTGACGAGCGCAGTTGTAGTGCCGCTCAGAATTTTCGGGTTATTCAAGAATCCTGAGCGGCACTTAAAAACCGAGCCTTAAGAAGGGCTGTTTGGGTTCAAACATTCCACCGACTTCCAAACGTCACTGTCAAACAGTCATATAATTATATTATGAAGACACATATAGCCAGTGGTTAGTGACCCTGCCCACTGTGCTAGAGAGCCCGGGTTCAAATTCTGGTAAACATTTATACAATGCATATGGATGTTTGTTTCCCACCCAAGGATGCTTATAGTATGTAATACTGCATGTATAAGTATATGTAACATATTAAATATTATATCGTTATCTTGCATACATAGCACAGCCTGTGCCTAGTTTGGGGCAAGATAATTTGTGTAAAAGTGTGTCAATATTATTTAAAAAAAGGAATGTGTTGTTTAATGAAACCACGGTAAAAGTGAAACTTTTTTTTTACATTATAGACATTTTACTTCAAAATTTTTGGGATAATATTTACATGAACAAAATAAAGACAAAAACAAACCAAAGAGCGTGGAGCACTGGCACAAATGAGTAATAGTCTATACACTACACGGTCAGCTGAACTATAGGCGCCGGCCGCCCGAACGTCATGCGACATGCAAGACACAGACGAAAAAGTTTGAGACGATGTCAAAAAAGTTTCACTTTAAAAAATATCAATTTCTGAAGCCAAAAGTCTCTGAAAATTTATTAACTTTTCGTTTCATCATGGTGATGTGTGATGTGTGTTAAATGTGGAGTATCATTTATATAACTTGGGGACGATTCACGAGTTTTTTGATGCGGAACGACTGCGTCAAACATTTCCGCAATATGAGTTCATCATTCGCTTCAAGAATATATTACATGTAGATTATTTTAATATTCAATTCATTTATAAAAGATTTATTTCTATCGCTTCCTTCTTAATACAGCTTTTATGATAAGAAAAGTAGATCATAAGGCAAGTGCCCATATTATGTGAATTAATCAAAGCTTAAGTTTAATTTTTAACCGACTTCAAAAAGGAGGAGGTTATCAATTCAATCGGTATTTTTTATGTATGTACACCGATTACTGTGAGATTTATGATTTACGTAATTTTTTCGTTCGATGCAGAATAGATGCCATTTAGTCCAATAAAAATTTAACATATTTTGGCCCAGTAGTTTTCATTTTATGTACATTTTTTATAATTTTTTTTTATTACCTCGATGATATAATTGTTTTATGTGTACGGCTTTTTTAGGAGTTTTCCTTCAGGTTCATTATTATATATTATAATTATTAAGAGACACTAAAAAGTAAAAATTAAAACTACGTTTAAATAAACCGACTATTACATTTGGCTTGGCACCGACTTAAAACCTATCAATAAATACTTTATTAGACGACAGTGTTTAGCTCATGTTTAATAAAAAGTCGTTAAGCACAACATAAACTGAATGAAATAATAATGAAATAAACAAAATTCAATATTTGACAACTGTCATATATCTGTCATCATTATAATCTAAATTTTCCTTATGAATACGATATGTCTATATTAGATACACCTTAGACAAGGTTGTACTCGTGTATATAAGGAATTTCTCAAAACTGTTGAACGCTGAGCAACAGAAAGACACGGATTTATAATAAAACTTTTTTAAAACATGTGTTCAACACATGTTTAACCTTTTTGTAATAACACAGTTAAAGTTTAAATTAGAACTAGTATTTATATTCACCTGTTAACAACAGTTAAACAGTTCATGACTGTGGTGTAACACGCTCTTTACTAGTTTAAATAAAAATAGCCTTTATTACCGAGGACTAGATTAGTAAAGTAAGATTAAAAAGGCATAAAAAGGCTTAAAGGCATTTATTTTCTAAAAAACTGATTCCTTTAGAATTCTTTTTGATGTCATTTCAAATATACTAGATACTACTACCGCATCGGAAACAAATAGCGCTCTGAGAGAGAAGAAGCGGCGCAAGAAACTCTCCCAGCATTCTTTTTGCGCTCTTTTTAATAAAAATATACAGTATTGTACTGTCATTGCTATTGCTATAAAATAATCATATTATAGTCCCAGGCTGTCCGATCACTTAGATCTGAGGAGTAATAGGATTTACGACAGAGCCATTTTTTAATAAAACATTTATACATTTACCCTTTAAGCTATTATGTATCTTATGAAGCCTACTAGAACTAGTTACAAGCAATCCCTTATTTCTAGTGTTATAATAATGAAAATCACTAGTAAGAGCAAAAAGGTGACGATTTTTGTGAACGTATATTAAATTTTCAAAAATGAACTGGCAATGATCAGTCATAATATTTATTTCTTTAAATTTTTCTTTGAGAAACTGTCTATAACCAAGCTGATATATAGCACGAACAGCTCTCTTTTGCAGAGCAAACACTATATCAATGTCAGCAGCAGGACCCCACAGTAAAACACCGTACGTCATGATGCTATGAAAATAATTGAAGTACACTTTAGTAGTAAAAACAAATAAACTAAAGATAAACTTATATTATTTAATTATTAACTAAATGTCTCTTGTCTCAGTTTACTTGAAAATTTAAATTATTTACTAAATATAAGACCTGGATACTTTTATAGGCTTTGTCATTCAAATAATCAGTCAATAAATCAAAAATTGTGTTGATGTTGTAAAGAAAAAAAAATTTGATGTATTTTGTAGAATTTTCTGAATTCTCCCGCGTTTGTTACAACTGCGTCCACGCGTGAAGTTATGACTGCTCTGTTTCACGATAAAACTCATTCGAGCTTCAAATCATCGCTCCCGTTTCCCCATTTTGAGTATATCAGGAGACTCTGTGGAATATGTTCTGCCACAATATATATATATCTTGCCTTATATGCCTATCTTGGATGACACCGACTCCAAAAATTACAAGAATCGTAACTAGAATTAGATTGTATAAAAATACGCAAATTATTTTTATACTTTTTAGTGCATATTATATCTATTGTTTTGGAATAGTGTTTTTAAAGTCGGTTGTTTTATTGTTAATTTTTTTTTTATGAAAATAAGGGACAAGACATGCAGGACGCTCAGCTGATGGTAATTGATATGCCTTACCTATTACAATGCAGTGCCGCTCAGGATTCTTGAAAACGCAAATATCTGAGCGGCACTACAATTGCGCTTGTCATCTTGGGACATAAGATGTCAAGTCTCATTTGTTCAGTAATTTGTTTTGTTTTTTTTTTTTTTATGGAATAGGAGGACAAAAGAGCGTACGGGTCACCTGGTGTTAAGTGATCACCGCCGCCCACACTCTCCTGCAACACCAGAGGAATCACAAGAGCGTTGCCGGCCTTTAAGGAAGGTGTACGCGCTTTTCTTGAAGGTACCCATGTCGTATCGTCCCGGAAACACCGCACAAGGAAGCTCATTCCACAGCTTCGTGGTACGAGGAAGAAAGCTCCTTGAAAACCGCACTGTGGAGGACCGCCACACATCCAGATGGTGGGGATGATATCGTAACTTGTGGCGTGTCGTGCGAAGGTGAAATTCGGCGGCAGGAATCAGGTTGAACAGCTCTTCAGAACACTCCCCGTGATAAATGCGGTAGAAGACACACAATGAAGCGACGTCTCTACGCAACGCCAAGTGATCCAGCCGTTCACAGAGTACTGGGTCCCCGGTCACTAGCTACGGTGCCCTTTAGACCGAAACACAATAATGTTTACACATTACTGCTTCATGGCAGAAATAGGCACCGTTGTGATACTCAGAATCTAGCCGGCTTCCTGTGCAAAGGAGCCTCCCACTGGTTGAATGCGTTACACCGAGTACTTTTATGTGATGCGAATATTCCGTTGACCACTGATGAATGAATATCAGTGCGACTGTGGTTGACAATTGGTTATTAACCGGCAAGAAAGTTGCTTGGCATTAGATTAGCCAATCAGATACTAATGCGTCTGTTATCTATAGTTATCTCTCTATTATCTACAGGAATTTATCTGCACTATACTGCACGTCACCTTTTTGCTCTTGATAGTGATATTCATTATTATAACACTAGAAATAGGGGATTGCTTGTAACTAATTCTAGTAGGCTTCATAAGATACATAAAAGCTTTAAGGGTAAATGTTTACACTTTTATAATAAAGTCGCAGCCACTGTTCAGGCATTATTTATAAATAAATTTAAATGTTTTATAAAAAAAAATATTCTGTCGTGAATCCTATTACTCCACAGCTGAATATCTAAGTGATCGGACAGCCTGGGACCAGATTATGATTATTTTATAGCAATAGCAATGAAAGTACAATATTGTGTATTTTTATTAAAGTTTCCGAAGCGGTAGTAGTATCTAGTATATTAGAAATAACATCAAAAATAATTCTAAAGGAATCAATTTTGAGAAAATAAATTCCTTTTATGCCTTTTATAGTTTTCCATGGCAAAAAATTTACAACAAAGAAAAAAGAAAATTGCGGCGCAACCAGAGTACTTAATATTTCGGTTTTTGATTTGAAGTTTAGAAGCACAAAGTATTTGTTTGCCAAGTAAAAAAAATGTAAAAAATAGATGTTAACACATCTCTCTCTAGCTTTCATTAACAGAGTAAAGTCGATCGGGTATATTGATAGTGAAAACCGTGCTTAGTTCTTATATCTTCGTCTTAATGCCTCCGTGGCTACTGGCAATTTCAACAACTTCAAAAATTAATGTTAAAGGTCTATACAAAAGTATGCAGGCCTATAGAAATTTAGGGTATGTTTTGAGACACTCTAAAGAGTTCACTAATATGACAACCGTCAAGGTACTTTATAATGCACTGGTAAGGAGTCGTCTGGAGTACAACTCGGCGATATGGGGCCCTTATGAGGACAAGTACAGATTGATGTTAGAGCGTGTCCAAAACAAATTCGTTAGGCACCTATACTTCAAGTTATATGGAGTATACCCATTTTACCAACTTATGTATCCGACACTGTTTGTGCTGGGTATGGTTGGGTATACTGAGTTGAGCGTCCGTAGGGATTTTTTTCTAGCAGCGTATGTGGTGAAGTTGTTGCGCGGGAAGGAGCACAACCCGGGAGTTCTGTGCTGCTTGAGTCTTCGTGTGCCGGACCGGTACGTGTGGAGGAGCCTCCATCCGCCACTACTATCCATTCCGATGGCGAGAACAAAAGTGTTGGCAAAGTCGCCTTTAACTAGAGCCCTTCGCCATATAAATGAATTTTTGAGTGTACGTGGAGTGAACTCACAAGGGTGTTGTTATATGTAGTATGTTATGGTAAATAGTAGTATGTTTAAGTTTTTTCTATTTCTGGTGTGATATATTATTTGTAATGTAATGTAGTTTGATTGTATGATTAGTTTTAGTTTGATTTGATTGTTGTTTGCTGTGTTTGTTATTCTTGTTTGTTTGTAACTGTCGCATTAGGTAATACCTGTAATGATAGTTGCTATGTGTGTGAAATAAATAAATAAATGCTGATGTTGTTAAATTTGGAAGATGCATTTCCTGACATTTCAACTACGTCCGCGCGTGTGGTTGTTGCTTCACTTCGTCTTTTTCCCCTGTTTTTTCCTATTATACGCGTCGATGATGGCAAGCTTATGGCAACATTTACCACTATGGCTTCACCGTTAAGCTATGGCTGCTCTTTCCTACGGTTAAATATGTTTAATCGAACAGAAATATGATATCGATATGACAACTTGATATTTACCGTCTTGTCGATATTTAATATGGCTCAATTATTGCATTCCAGGTGAACAAAATTAATAACTGATATGTTCTGTTATTCCATTAAAAATTCTATCAATAAACGACTTCATTGACAAATTTTAAATTAATACATTCAAATTGCATAAGGAAACGTCTTTTATGTTGAAAGTACTTTTCACAAAAAATACAGTCTTCAAAATACTGTTCGATACCAGAAGTGGACTGTATATTGTGACAACCATGCTCGTTGTACATACAATTTAACATTATAAAATTTGATTGTGTGCAAGAGCTAATGAGGACACGACACGGCTGTTCTATCCCACAACTATCTGTAATGGTTGCAACAGCTGAACCTCCGTAAAATCTTCTCATTCCAGATTCCACAGTGTCTGAAGACGAAGTTACCGGTGATGACTTAGGTATGCAGACGTGGTCGCTAACCATGGGCCTTATGAGGAAGCTCATTGTTGCTCAAAAGGCAATGGAGAGGGCTATGCTCTGAGTTTCCCTGCAAGATTGAATCAGAAAACAGGAGATCCGCAGGAGAAAGTGACCGACATAGCCCAAATGATTGCAAAACTGAAGTGGCAGTGGGCAGGGCACATAGTTCGACGGACAGATGGCCGGTGGGGCACAAAATTCCTCGAATGGTGACCACGTACCGAAAGACGCAGTGTTGGAAGGCCCCCCACAAGATGGATCGACGATCTGGTCAAGATTGCCGGAATACGTTGGACGAGGGCAGCGCAGGACCGATCGTCGTGGAGATCATTGGGGGAGGCCTTTGTCCAGCAGTGGACGTCTTCCGGCTGATAATGATGATGAAGAGCTGTAACTAAAAGTACTCAAAAATTCTTGCTATCGATGCTTGAAGAGTGTGACGGTAACTGATCATTTGTCTCATTCTCCTGAACACTACAACTAGACTGTAAACCGGTTTGTTATGTGCGTCTATATGCAATACCGCATGATGTCTCCCACCACACGTAAACATTTAAATTCATTTTTGCTATTAACTTAGACTTAGACAATTATAACAAAGTTTTAAGGAATTATCGCGGCTAAGTTGTTGCGTTTGTCTAAGTGAACTGGCTACACCGAGGCCATGACTTTTACCAGTGAGAGGCTCCTTAGCACAGGAAGCCTAGCTCGATTATGGGTACCACAACGGCCCCTATTTCTGCCGTAAAGCAGTTATGTGTACTTACACATTACTGTGCTGCTTTCTGAAGGGCGCCGTAGCTAGTGAAATTACTGGCCAAATGACATCTTTTCTCAAGGCAACGAGCGCAATTGTGGTGCCGATCAGAAATTTTGGGGTATTTCAAGAAAGAGTGGCACAGCATTGTAACTGAACGTCCTGCTCGTCTCGTCCCTTATCGTCATAAAAAAACGAAATATTATGTGGTTTTTGTTATTACAATGCATACAGACAATTTTATTTATAACCGATCCGTGCGATCTTCACAGTTGAAATTAACTGGTACTTTATCAAACAATTATACAAAACACATAAACAATACAATAAAAAATAAAAATACCTGAGATCATTATGCTTTGAATAAGCGTTACTTTATGGTATAATCTAAGTATTAAATGTAATAAGAGTTATGTTAAATATGGCAAAACTTTATATTTTTTATCTTGTATTAAAATATATTTATATATATTGAAGTCGCTTAAACAAAAACATATACGCGTAAAATATGTGGTGGTACAGTAAGACAAACAATTGTATGAGGTGTAAACAATAAAAATGTGGGAGCTGAAGCTAGCAACTTTCATGGAGCGAAACAATGACGCTGTGAATGTGAGCGCCGGTTCTCGCAAGCCTCTTGTTACTGCTGCAAATATTGTTAGTTTTATAAGGAAACTTGAAAAACCTTTGAAACACTTTTTACGTTACACAACACATTGAGTTTCACTCGAGCTTCTAACATACTCGTCTTTGTAAAACTTTGAACATATAGAGCTGGAAACAGTTTTTCAGTTTAAATATAAACTTAAAAATAACACATATAGTAGATCTTGTTGAAGTTATATTACTACAAAAGAATTTATAATAATAATAATTTTATAACCAAATTTAAGATACATACGAAGTGATTAAAATTAATACGATACACTTAATCTTCTTGTGACTATTTGAGTACATTGTAGTCTATTTGTACTGAGTGGTGGCTCTGCACTAAGCAAGGTGCTTGTAACACAGAAGCCGGGACACACAGTTACTAAAAAAATTGTTACTTCTATTAGACTCACGGAACATAGCACGGAGAGAGTAGTAAATTAATAGTATTTAAATTAGCAAAATAACTGAAATGAAATAAAATCTTCTTAAGAATGAATAATGTGTGTGTGTATGTGTCAATGTGTGTGTGTTTTCCAATGATGTGTGTGAGAGTTTCAATTAGGATAAAATGATCAGAATGCCTCTAGTATTGTAACATGTATGTGAAGTAACACTTTCGATACACAAGGTTTCGTAGCCACTACAGAGTTTATATTCAGAATAGATTTAATTTCTTAATATGTTGTCATTTTAAGACAAAGTTTTGCGTAGGCATGAAAAGACTGGATAACTAATTCGTCATAACATGACATAACATGCAATAGTTTTGGGGATATTTTTGTGCTGCTGTCCCAATAACACAACAGCTACTGCTATTAGAGTAGTCAAAGTAATTTCATAGCATCGTAATTGATAAATTATGATCAGTTCAAATGTAACTCGTCTATTCACCGAAGATTGTGATAAGCGTCCAATTTGAGAAGGCGCCACGACGGGGTACGGAAGTCATTATTACCGAAGTCGGTGCCATTCTACAAATTGCTGCCAGCCACGCTATCTGACAACGTGACAGCGTTGTCGAACACATTCCTCCTCCAAATGACGTTCGATATTCAAACGGCTTAAGATTTGATTATTAATTGAAAGCTAAAGAACTATTATCGAAATCTAAAATAATATTATAAAGACGAAACATTTGTGTTGTTGAGTGTTTGTATGTAATTTTAAATTAGATATTTAAATACAATGATTGAGCATAAGCTGAAATTTTTAAGGTATACATAAGCTTAAAATATCTTTACAGGGATAGCACACTCAAATCATTTGAGAGAAACATATAAACACAAAGAGAACTGTTACGTATACATGTCTCCTGCAGAGTTTACAGTATGGATGTCAAACATTGAAATTTGCAAAGTTAAATAGAGGATTCTTTCTACACAGCAATGGAAAGAAGAACTCATTAAATAAACAAAAAATAAATAAATAAAAATGAGACCATACGACAAAAAACAAAAGTTTCAGATGCACTAACACAAGCTCTGAATCTTAAGGCAACGGGCAGGCCATATTTCACAATAATCGATGGAAAATCCTAGCCACAAATTGGAACGAACCAACAAAGCTTAGTATACTCAGTAAGGCGAGACAGTACTTCACTATTAGCCACCACCTTCAACTTTATAAGGCGAATATTCGGCCTCATATGGAATACTGTTCTCACCTCTGGGCGGGTGCTCCCCAGTACCAGCTTCTTACATTTGACCGCATACAACGAAGAGCGGCTCGAATCATCTTTGGCTTGATTCTTTGGCATTGCGTAGAGATGAGGGTTCTCTCTGCATCTTCTGCCGCATTTATCATGGGGAGTGCTCAGAGGAGCTGTTCGGGTTGATTCCAACGGCCAACGTCCATTACGTGCAAAGTACCACCCGCATCACGTTGACGTCTGGCATTCCACAACCGCGCGTTTTTCAAAAAATTTCTTGCCCGGTACAGCTAATTTTTGGAATCAATTACAAGCTGCGGTTCTCCCGGACAGATACGACAAAAAAAAATTAGCAAACAAACAGTCGGCCGACTAAACAATCGGTGGACTGATTACATAATAGAGATTGCAGAAATAAGGAGAGAGGAGAAGGATTGAAAAGACTGGATGCATAAGTGCAAAAATAGAATGCTATAGATAAAACTGGAGGAGGCCTTTACTTTAACGAAATCTACAAATCAAGGAAATAGAAGCAACTAATCATACTAACATCAAACAGAATTTTATATTACCTAGTAATACTACTAATAATTCGTTTTGTGTAAAAGAGTTATGGAATAAATGATTCTTTATTATTATTAGCTCATAAATATCGCAAAATTAATTTGAATTGAATGAGCGTCTTACATGCGGGTGTGGTATTAACTGATCTACCAAACAAAGATGATCTTGATAACTTTGAATAGCGATAACATGTTATTATGACAAGCCCAGTTTCACTAAGATTTCCATCGATTAAATTCAGTTCACTTAATCTAATTAAATACAATATTTCATTTACAAATGAATATTAGATAAACTGCTTTAGATTTAGTCTATTACACATTAATACTATGGTTAAAGTGATGGATATAGATGAATGGCTGATTTTTTTAACAAATTTTTATCGCCATGGTACTTATTTTGAGTTCGATAGTTTTAAATCATGAATTTCATTTTGAGAGCAAGAGTAAAATGATTAGGCATTAAGGGCATTTGTTGTTCAAAAATTGATTCCTTTCCAATTCTTTTTAATGTCAGTTTAAACACTATCACCGCTTTGAAAACAATGGCGCTCTGAGAGAGAAGGCGCAAGAAACTCTCCCAGCATTCTTTTTTTCGCTCTTTTTAATAAAATTAAATATACAATATTGCACTGTCATTTTTATCGCTATAAAATAATCATAGTCTAGTTCCAGGCTTCCCGATCGCTTAGATATTCCGCTGTGGATTAGTAAGATTTACGACAGAGCCATTTTTCATAAAATGTTTAAAATTATTTGATAATGCCTTTTTTATGAAAATAAGGGTCGAGACGAGCAGGACGTCCAGCTGAAGGTAATTGATGCGCCCTAACTATTACAATGCAGTGCCGCTCAGGATTCTTGAAAAACCCCAAAAATTCTGAGCGGCACTACAAC
Organism: Leptidea juvernica; assembly: GCA_949711755.1. Taxonomy (NCBI): domain Eukaryota; kingdom Metazoa; phylum Arthropoda; class Insecta; order Lepidoptera; family Pieridae; genus Leptidea; species Leptidea juvernica. The sequence goes on along the minus strand of CATIXQ010000005.1, from coordinate 15,109,707 downwards.
TGCGCTCGTCACCTTGAGACATAAGATGTTAAGTCTCATTTGCCCAGTAATTTCACTAGCTACGGCGCCCTTCAGACCGAAACACAGTAATGCTTACACTTTACTGCTTCACGGTAGAAATAGGCGACGATGTGGTACCCATAATCTAGCCGGCACCCTGTGCAAAGGAGCCTCCCACTGGTTTTATATTTAAATTTATTTGATAATGCTTCAGGCATTATCATTGTTACCGTTGCTGTTCAGGACTATATTATAAAAGTGTATACATTTACCCTTCAAGCTGTTATGTATCTTATGAAGCCTTCTAGAATTAGTTACAAGCAATCCCTTATTTCTAGTGTTATAATAATGAAAATCACTATTAAGAGCAAAAAGGTGACTTTTGTCAACGTATATTTTAATAATTATTATTATAAGAGTACTGACAACGAAAACTCATAATATATATTTTTTTAATTATTAATTATAAAAAGGCGTATATTATATATAACAAAACTATATTATTATGATGTGGGCGTCTCATTAAGTAACAATTTAATAGAAACAGTGAAAATAGTCGATGGACTCGTTCGAGGAAATTTGTGCAAAGCGAAAATAAGTTACTTAATTGCTATCTGTTTCGAACCATTGATGTAATGTAAACTACGTTATTCAAGCGTGATTTCAATCAACGAGAATAATTAATTGAAAATACTTACATAAGATTCAATACGTCACGAACTCATTATATGGTACATTTCGATTATTAAAAGTATATTAAATATTTTTTTACAGCGCCTTCGTGATTATCCACATCACTACTAATATTATAAATGTGAATGTAAGTTTGTTTATTTACGCTTTCACGCCGGAGCTACTGAACCGATTTTGTTGAAATTTGGTACAGCAATAGACTAGAGCTTGGGTAAGGAAAATTACATTTTATCCCGAAAAAATAGATGATTCTTGCGGGATCTGTAAAAAAGTAAAATACACGTCGATGAGTAAATGCTATACCATCATGAATGCTGGAAACGGGAACGATAACGGGAACCGGAACTGGAATATATCTTCAATTCCAAACTTTCTTATTATTTTTAAAATACCCCTTATCTATGCAGAGGAAGTCACAGGCATTAACTAGTCAATTATAATTAAAACGCATACAGTTATCAACATCACGAAGCATCTACAATGACATATATTTTCACAATAAATGTGGTAAATGCAAACACAAACTGTCATACAGAATCGGAGATTTCTGGTTTATGATGGTTAGTGGTTATTTATTGTTAAACAAATATCTTTATCTGTCACATAGGCTGCACTAAAAGTATCGGGAATGGAATATTTCCACTGTTCCTGTCATATTAAAATCTTTTTAATTGAAAACTCCTTGGTTTTAAAAATCGAATACCATTTATTTATTTAAAAAAAAATTCTCGATCTTGTCACAAGGTCTAGTCAAAATTATTTAGTCGTTAAGAAAATGGAATTGACTCGAGAAAATTCTAGAGCGATGATTTATTATGACTTTCGAAGTGGTTTAACACAAAAACAGTGTGTTGACAGGATGATTTCTGCATTTGGTGATGAAGCCCCATCCAAAACCACAATTTATGGCTGCTTTGCTGAATTTCAACATAGACGTGTCAAGCTCAGTGATGATCCCCGTCAAGGTCGTCCAAGAACTGCAGTCACCAAAGAAAACGTTGATGCTGTGCGTAAGCTGATTGAGGAAGATCGACATGTGACATGCCACGAAATTCAGGCAACTTTAGACATTGGCATGAGTCAAATACAAATAATCTTGCATGAACAATTAGGTGTAAAAAAGTTGTTTTCCCGATGGATACCGCATTTGCTCTGTGAAGAGCAAAAAGCGGCTCGCGTTACTTGGTGCGTCAGAACTCTCGAAAGATTCCACGCAGGATCCTAAAATGCTGTATACAACATCTTATCAGGTGACGAATCCTGGATATACGCGTACGAACCTGAAACAAAAAACCAGTCACGAGTTTAGGTATAAATAAAGAATAAATTGCGTGGTCAGAGACTTTCATCACCTGAAGAAGCTGTGGACGCCTACAAAACGGCCATGGAATGGTTGCTTTAATGATTGGTTCCATCTTATGGAAAAATATGTCAAATTTCGCGGAGAATACTTCGAAAAGCAATAAATACATTTTTAAATAGTAATGTTGTGTCACTTCCTTGATTCCCGAAATTTTCAGTGCCGCCCTCGTAATTAATTTTTCTTTATCGGAAGGGTTACGTTGAGCTTTATGTTATAAGATAAAAGATACACAAGAGAACAGAGATATCATCAGAGACAGATTTAGAGCACGTACGTCAAACGAGACAGTTGCAGAACACCGAAGTGCTCCGGTGGGAGGCTCAGGCAGAAGGAGGAGGGAGAGGAGATTATGGGTACTACAACGGCACCAACTTCTGCCGTGAAGCAGTAATAAGTAAGCATTACTGTGTTTCGGTCTGAAGGGCACCGTAGCTAAATCCATAAATTACTGGGCAATTGAGGCTTAACATCTTATGTCTCAAGGTGACGAGCGCAATTGTCCGCTCAGAATTTTTGTGATCAAGACTGCGTTGTAATGGGCAGGGCTGATAATTACCATCAACTGAACGTCCTGATCGTCTCGTCACTTAGTTTCATAAATAAATGCTTTTTTTCCATTTATTCCAGCAAGCGCGTCCCGGAAAAACTTTATCAAAAACTATGGAGTAAGCAAGGTCGAACCCACGTAAAATCAGCACAGCACACAGAGAATGAGCACTACGCCAACTCCCAGGCATAATTCTTTATATAATGAACTAGCCGTTCCCACCTGTCTCACTGGGCGAATTTTAAAAGGAAATAAATAAAATTTTATTAATCTTATTATAAGAACAATAAAAAAATAACTAGCTATAAACTATCTAGGATAAATTTCGCATCGAATCACGAGCGTGCATTGGTTTTCTAGCAAAGTAAACACTGTAGATCTAACTAGTCGTAGTTGCGCTTTAGTCCGACAGTACTACATAAGTTGTATGAAACGCTGCTTGCTTCGTATATGCTATCTTTTTTTTTATGGAAAAGGAGGACAAACGAGTGTACGGGTCACCTGGTGTTTAGTGATCACCGCCGCCCACATTCTCTTGCAACACCAGGCGAATCACATGAGCGTTGCCGGCCTTTAAGGAAGGTGTACGCGCTTTTTTTGAAGGTACCCATGTTGCATCGTCCCGGTAACACCGCACAAGGAAGTTCATTCCACAGCTTTGTAGTACGTGGAAGAAAGCTCCTCGAAAACACCGCCACACATCCAGATGGTGGGGATGATATCCTAATTTGTGGCGTCTCGTGCGATGATGGAATTCGGCGGCAGAAATCAGGTGAAACAGCTCTTCGGAACACTCCCCATGATAAATGCAGACACACAGTGAAGCGATGTCTCTACGCAACGCCAAGTGATCCAGCCGTTCACAGAGCACTGGGTTCCCAACAATTTGGGATGCTCTGCGTTGCACTCGGTCAAATGGATCAACCTGATGTCTAGACTGCCTACCGTAGGTAGTAAATTAGCTTTAGCATTAGTGCTATATTTCTTTAGGTTCATATTGAGGGAGGCATTGCCTAATTATGTTAATTCTCTATATGATACGCACGCCCCTGCATCGAATGGTGGTAGTTTCATGTCGATACTATCAGTGGTTTAGGCATGATTTAGCCTCAAACGTAGACCATTTTCATTATGTATATACATATATAGATAATATAAGATTGCACATAGCTGTAGCACCTTAAAAAGGCTACATCCATACATCCACAGTACATACCCCAATCGTGTAACAGATGTAAATGTATTAAGAGCCCTGAAACAAATTCATAGATAGCTCGGATTACTAGTTAGTTAGTAATAGCAATATACTATTTCGGTCAACGGATCAGCCGATATACAACGTGGAAATACCAAATTCAATATAAGTGATATAACCATAGTATTAAAAGGAATAAAAGGCTTAATTAATTCGTTTAGAATTCTTTTTGATGTCATTTCTAATACTACTACCGCTTTGGAAACGCTGAGAGAAAAGATGCAGCGCAAGAAACTCTCCCAGCATTCTTTTTTTGCGATCACTTAGATGTTCAGATGTGGAGTAGTAGGATTTACGACAGCCATTTTTTAATTAAACATTTATTTATTGTTAATGCCTTAACAGCGACTGGGACTTTATTATAAAATTGTATACCCTTAAGATAGATCGACGATCTGGTCAAGATCACCGGAATACGTTGGATGAGGGCAGCACAGGTCCGATCGTTATGGAAATCTTCGGGGGAGGCCTTTGTCCAGCAGTGGACGTCTTCCGTCTGATGACTAGCGGTTGAATACCAATACCTATATCGAGCAATTAAAAATAAGGTTAACCCAATAAGTTTCACATGTGCCTGCACGGATGGAATAAATCCCGAGGCGGTAATCAAATCATAAACAAATACACCAAAAGATTGTCAGGACACTTTGGTACATTTATGGCCCAACCGGAGCCAAGTTGTGTTCCACTCTTTATCAATACGGCTTTTGGCAACGACACCAAAGTTAAACTCTCATTGCAATTGCTCAATTCGGATATTTTTCTTTGAAATGGGATAGCAATAACAATTTATATTTATGTAAACTATCTACTATTTAATGGCTTACGTTTGTATTTCTTGCCTTATCTATATATAATATAAAAGAGATTTCCACGGGTAATTGACTCATCACGAAATCTCAGAAACTACAAAGCCTACAAACTTGCAATTTAGAAGGTGGGTTCTTTCTAGGACGTAGGTGTCAGCTAAGAAACGGATTTTAGAAACTCCTCCCCTAAGGGGGTGTAATGGGGGTTTGAAGGTTGTATGAAAGTCCTATGTATTTGAAGTTAGAGACGTAAAAATCGTAATATAGGTTACTCGCTATAAATAATGAAAATCTGAACCTATACGTTATTTTGGAAAATCTCCCCTTAAGGGTGGTTAATTAGGGGATAAAATTATATATGGGAAAGATTTAATTATTGTTAAATTGAAGTTTGGTAGGTCTTTTTAGGGAGTAGGTATCAGCTAAGAAAATATTATTCGAAAGCCCTCCTAAGGGACTGAAATTGGGTTTGAAATGTTGGATGGAAGTCTTATGAAATTCGGCTCATTCTGCTTTCAAATTACCTTTGAATCTAAACACAGCACAAGTGCTTCGAGAAGATGAAATGAAGGCTTGCCTTAAGTCATCAGTTCTAAGGCATAAAGTAAATATTTTGTCCTTAAAAGTAATTATGGGTGTCTTCAACATGATTCAAAGGCGGAGGAGTTCTCCAATTTGTTGCTAGACATTGGTGATGGAAACATTTTGAAACATTCACAGTAATCTTGGTCATGTTGTGAGAGATCTGACTAGCTTAACGCACAGAATCTGCCCCAATATTGTTCAATCTGGAGTAATATGCGCTGCATGGCTGAGAGAAAGAGCTATTCTTTCTCCAAGAAACGACTCAGCCAACAGTATTAATAATTTTTTAGTTACTTTAAACAAAAAATATTAATCTTTAGACACTTTATTGGAGGTCGATGATGCTGTGCATTATCCTGTAGTTTCTTCACACTCTTGAGCCTGGTGGCTCAAGAGTGTGGAGTACCACGTCATATACTATACCTCAAAGTTGGCACTCCAATTATATTAATGCGCAATCAGAGCCCTCCAAAACTTTGCAATGGAAAAAGACTTCAGGTCAAGACCTTGCATAAATATGTGATCGAAGCCACGATCACCACATTTCTTTCACGACCAGTTAACTACGATGTACCACCCTATAAATCAATACAAGTTGTACCTACGTGGAGGCTTATAACAATATGTAAATTGAAATTTTTGTTTACGGCGAAGTTTGGAAAAAATAGAATTGTCAGCTCTTTATTCCCAAAAAAAAAATGTAAATTGCAACCTCTTTTAGTATGATCTATGAAGTGCAGGTTTTACTAGCAGTAGGACTTTTGTCGATAAGTTTAATTGCCCTTCCAATAGGAAAAAAATCTCATAGGAAGTCAGAAATAATGCGAGGACTACGTCGCGGGCAACTGCTATACACCATTACATGATCAATTCGTTGCGCGTCTGCCAAACCCCTTTTTTAGGAAATGTGCATTTACTTTAATTGGATTAACTTTACTTTGAGCTTCTTAATACTAAAATAAATAAGAAACACACTGGGATCACATATTATCATCAGTAAGTATTTTGTATTTTATTAATTTCAATGTAAAATAACATGAAGTGTATGTTACAGAATTTTAAAGATGCCATTGAGTGTCACGTAAGATGCCACGCACCCAAGCATCTAATAGTTGCCACAAAAAAAAGCTATTGTTCTTAGGTGGTGCGGTATCTAGTTGTCCAACCCTTTATCTATGAGTAAAATCTTGAAAAATCTAGAATATTACAGACAGTGATGCGGAAGGTCTGCGTTACATTATACGGTAAATTATTACTTCCTAAATGGACCTACCCCGCTATTGATGTTATCATTATGAGTTATGAGCAGCCCGACATATAAACGATTATTTTTGAGGTATCTTAAATAATTTATTTTACACGGACTTGACTCAAAACTTTTCTTGAAAATAAAATTATATTTACGATACTTAATTTCTGAATAACTACAAATTTACTCAGAAATTTATAATCTCAAAGCATTTGGGAAAAAAATTGAGAAATCACATGGATTAAGGAGACGTTCTTATTTGTGGAAAGATTTGTGAACACGGGATGCTGCATGCTTATCATTTACCCCCTACTAGGCTCTGTAAAATAAACAATTCTTTTTCGTGCAATAGTATTAAATTTTACAGTAAATTACAAAAAAGTGTAAATATTATATTAAGTACTTATGTCGAAGGCTAATTACAGTATTGAAGATTACGTAAACGATATTAAAATGTGAAATTGAATAGTATTATAGTTGTTATTTTTTATGGATTTTATAGTTCAGCCTTGTATTGTTTTACTGGATTGCAATTTATTTTAAATATATATTTTTAAATTTTTGTGTAATTAGCATGTATTTGAATTGTATTTTTGGCGATTGACGTTGACGAGCAATCTTGATATTATGTTAGTAAAATATTTTTGACTTTGACTTAGCAGGACTCACATTCCATGAGGATTTTGATCTAGCATTATTGATGTTTGATTTTAAGAACAGAGCTAGTAATTGATAGCTAAACCTTTAACAAACTCTATTTCTCTGAAATAAAATTTAATTTATGCTAACTAGTCTTTTCACATAGAAAAAATTGACGAAATTTTAAAATAGTTTATCAATATTTTTTAACTAACATGGTGAAAATAAGACGATGGTAATGAACGTATCTGTCTAACTTGACAAATTTTATAAAAGTTTTCCTTTAATAAATATAGTGAATTAAGCTCTTATTTTGCTAAAATAATGTACGGAGTACCTACGTTAATAGTATTTACAGTGAATTCGATAATAATAATAATAATCATCATCATCATCAGCTGGAAGACGTCCACTGCTGGACAAAGGCCTAACCCAATGATTTCCATGACGATCGGTCCTGCGCTGTACTCATCCAACGTATTCCGGCGATCTTGACCAGATCGTCGGTCCATCTTGTGGGCGGCATACCAACACTGCGTCTTCCGGTACGTGGTCGCCATTCGAGGACTTTACTGCTCCAACGACCATGTGTATATAATATAAATAGATAATTAAATGAGCAATTATACGAGTATGTCCTCGAGCGTATCCTTATTTTGCCCAGCTAAGAGACAGTTTTTTTGGAAAAGATGCTTTTCCGAGTTTTCAACCTGTATAGAGTACCGAGCCTAGCTTCCGGCGGTCTATATCAACTGTGTTCACTGTTCACCGTAGATTCTCACTTAAATCAAATAGAAGAAGAGAAGAGACGAGCAGGACGATTAGCTGATGGTAATTGTTATGCCTTGCCCATTACAATGCAGTGCCGCTCAGGATATTGAAAAACCCAAAAAATCTGAGTGGCACTACAACTGCGCTCGTCACCTTGAGACATAAGATGTTAAGTCTCATATGTACAGTAATTTCACTAGCTACGGCGCCCCCCAGACTGAAACACAGTAATACTTACACATTACTGCTTCACGGCAGAAATATTCGCCGTTGTGGTACCCATAATCAAGCCGGCATCCGGTGCAAAGGAGCCTCTGTTACTCAAGGTTCATTCTTCAAGTTTCCTCTATTTCTTACCGGCCATTGAAGTAAAAACGCAGGATGCGTCTATTGGCCGCATCCTCTCCATTACAGCATTGATATTGCGAGCTGTTTATAGCTTTAGTATCACGCTGGAGCTCCCATTCTAAAATTACTCTAATTTTCAATGTATCCAGGTTCACTTCTGAACAATTATCAATCTAATGTTCTGTCTTGAGAAACAAGTTTCATTATACATAATTGGTTGCAACCATATCTGGTGTCTGGTATAGGTGGTCTTATTTTAACGCAAACTAGACAGTATCACAGGACGGTAATTTCATACTTAATCGTCTTTTATTACTTGAGTATTATTTTATCTATTAAATGTTTAAAAAATCAAGTATCTTGCTTTATCTGTGTAATGATTTGAAAACAAACAACATCACACATCAATACATCTAGCGAAACTCTCGAAGAAAAAAGCGATTCACTCGATTGTATGAAACGTGCAGTCATTGATAGATTGACAGATGACGGCTGTAATCCTGTTAAAACGGAGAAAGCCAAAATCTCTGTTTTAAGCAACTATTTGCTTTCAAAATTTCCCGAATTATATTTCGCCGCAAATCGCCATACTGTAATTACTGCTATTTCAAACGTATGTCAAATTACTGCACGTTTCATACTAAAACAAATTTCAATTTTTACTTAGGCAGCCCCCCCTCCATTTACCTGTAATGCACAAGATTTTCGTATCGACTGTTTGTTTAATATACGAATCTCTAATAATTGTAACGATTTTTCTTTACTTGTTATGTTTTTCCTTACTTATCAGTTACATCTCGTAATGGAATTGGGCATAAGAAATGGCATAAGAAACAGGGGAAGACCCCGCCAAACATGGGAGAACGACCTGGCCAAATTTGCAGGAGTAATAACCTGGGGCCGGGTTGCCAAGACAGAAAGGAGTGGAAAAGGTTGCAGGAGGCCTATGCCAATTGGCAATCAGCTGAAGACTACCTGGATTTTATATAAGTTAGATATAAGATATTGTTTTATTTTTTAGTTGAATAAAAGGCTTATTATTATTATTATTATTAAGTATCAATTACATCACTAAATATAAAATAAATACACATTAGTTACAAATTAACACAAATGGACACTAAAAGTTTTACGTCCTGCCTTGGACCGTCCATTCATTCGTAATCTTAACATTATACGAGCTCACGTTAAACGTGACAACAAGGACGTTAACATGTTTCTCAATTAATACTTGTTTACTTTTACCAACCCACACAACATGAGAGGATAACATCTTTAACATCTTGACTGTTGCTTCTCAATATATTCTTGATAATATAATGTATGTTCATAGGCACAAAAATGAATTTGCTAGAAACTGTCATAACCATAATACAAACATCAAAAGGCATAAAAAGGCATAAAAGGCATTTATTTTCTCAAAATTGATTCCTTTAGAATTCTTTTTGATGTCATTTCTAATAACTACTAGATACTACTACCGCTTCGGAAACAAATGGTGCTCTGACAACGAACAGTAATAATATTTATTTCTTTAAATTTTTCATTGAGAGATTGTCTATAACCAAGCTGATATATAGCACGAACAGCTCTCTTTTGCAAAGCAGACACTATATCAATGTCAGCAGCATGACCCCATAGTAAAATACCGTACGTCATGATGCTGTGAAAATAACTGAAGTACACTAATCTAGCGGTCGCAACATTCGTGTACTGTCTAATCTTTCTAACTGCATATGCCGCAGAGCTTAGTCTATCTGCTAGATGGGCAATATGTGGACCCCACTAAAGCTTTTTTTCTAACGTGATACCCAAGAAGACCGTAGTGTCCACAAGTTTTAATCTCTGGTCATTTATAAGTACATTGGTTTGTACCTCCACTGTGTTTGGTGTAATGAACCGTAAACTCTTTGTTTTTTTACTGTTTAAGTGCACATTATTCGTCTCAAACCAACGCACTATCTTTGAGAGTGTATTGTTTACCTTGTCATCAATATCTGCACGTCGCTTCACTTTAAAAATAAGTGAAGTATCACCAGCAAGCAATACCATCTCACGGCTATCATGTACCACAAACGGTAGATCGTTAATATATATAAGAAATAAGAAAGGACCGAGAATAGAACCCTGTGGAACACCTATTCCCACAGGTTTACCCGAAGACCGTTTGCCATTTACATCGACTATCTGAACTCTTTCGCTTAAATATGATTTTTACTGATTTAGGGCTCTATTTTTCACTCCATAATGCTTTAGTTTTAGCAGTAAAATTTTATGGTGGACGCAGTCAAATGCTTTAGACAAATAACAAAAAATTGCCCAATGCATCCTGTGACTCTTCCCAGGCGTCGAAGATGTGCTCAATGAGTCTATTGAAACCAAATTGATTTTTGTTCATTAATTTACAAAAATGCATTTGTAGCTGTTGAAGCAAAAGTTTTTCAAAAATTTTACTAAAAACAGGTAGCACTGAAAGAGGTTTGAAATTAGCAGGGTCATAAGAACTGCCCGATTTAAACAAAGGTATAACTTTGCTGTATTTCATGAGATCAGGGAACACATCCTCATCTTTGCATTCAATAAATATTATTGCTAATTCAGGTGCTATAATGTCAAGTATGTATTTTACAATATAAGTCCAATGGCCCCATAGGTTCTCAAAAATTTTACTAAAAACAGGTAGCACTGAAGTAGGTCTGAAATTAGCAGGGTCAAAAGAACTGCCCGATTTAAACAAAGGTATAACTTTGCTGTATTTCATAAGGTCAGGGAACACACCCTCATCTACATTCATTAAATATTATTGCTAATTCAGGTGCTATAATGTGGAGTATGTATTTTACAATATAAGTCGAATGGTCCCATAGGTTCTCAAAAATTTTACTAAAAACAGGTAGCACTGAAGTAGGTCTGAAATTACCAGGGTCAAAAGAACTGCCCGATTTAAACAAAGGTATTAGGTAAAGGTAAGGTTAGGTTAGGTTAGGTTAGGTTTTTTTTTTTTGCTTATAGCCTACCCCCCGGGCGAGGTTATCCCCGGGCCGTGGATTTCGAGCTAAAGTGAAACAACTTGTGGGTTTTTTATTGATCATCACAATTTTACTTATTCTAACTTACTTCTAATACATGTTTAGTTTTAATCAAAATAACAATATTTAAGAGTCTTATTTATTACAACATAATACTTAACTTCTTCTAACACACGTTTGATTCTTATCATTATAACAATATTAAAGAGTCTTATTTTATACAATTGTTTCGACTAACTTCTTATACGAAGTTTTTATTCTAATTCTAATTACAATATTTAATAGTCTAATTTTAAATATGTGGATAACAAGTACATTGATTACTTTATACTACATTAATTATTTATACTTATTCTAACTTATTTTAATACATGGTTTCGTTCCGATTTTTTGAGCCGTTAGGGTGTTAGTGAATTATCTTGTTTTGTTTTTATTGATTACTTTTTTGGCTATTCTTAAACAGAATTCTAGAAATATGGGCCTAGCTTTTTTGTCCGCCATGATATCGGCTATGCTATGTATTTCTAATTGTTTGTCTTTTAGTTTTTGCGTTAGCTCATGCCTCTCATAACCATATATCGGACAATCGATTAGTATGTGAGGCACGGACTCTTCATGATGCCCGCATGGGCATGTAGGAGTGCTTTTGCATTTAAACCTATACAAATATTCTGAGAAGCCCCCATGACCAGTGAGGACCTGCGATAGAACGTAGTTAGGTTCAACGGTACTTAGGATTCTATATGCTGCAATTGCATCCGGAAGGAATATTTTTGTGATTTTACCTGAAGATGTGTTATTATATCTGGTGTGCCACTTATGCAGTGTTCCTGCTCTTATGATGCGTTTGAGGTGCGACAGTGGGCAGCGATCATAGACCGGCCTTAACTTAACATTGCTGGCAGTTTTCTTTGGCAACTCGTCCGCTCGCTCATTTCCCTCCCTTCCCGCATGTGCTTTGACCCAGAAAAGCTTAATCTCCTTGTGAGGATTGGACCTCAACATGTCACGGATCTCTGTGGCGAGGGGATTGAGGGAGCGGGTTCCCGCTACCGCGTCAAGCGCAGACCTAGAGTCACTGTAAATGTTAAAGCCAGTCCCATTTCGCTTTGTTGCCAACTGCACTGCCTTGTTTAGAGCGACCAGCTCTGCTTGATAAACACTGCAGAAATGGGCAAGTGGTAATTTATGAGCTCCTAACTCGCATTGATTTCTCCAGAGCGTCACCGCCGCCCCCACACCGTCCAGTGTCTTACTGCCGTCTGTATATATATGCACAGTTTCGGGAATTTCGCTGTCTGCTTCCAGCTCTTCGTTGCCCAGGATTCGATATGAAATTTTTGGAGCGTCTGCTGGGTGCGGGATATCTTCGAATGCAGTCTTGCGTTCAACATCCGCGCCTTTCAGATCATCCCATTCTATGTGACCCTTTCTCAGCTGGTATAATAGTGCTTCCTCCTGAACGCGCAGATCGAGCGGGAGTAAACCCGCGATAATTCTCAATGAGTTGAGGGAGGTGGTGCGGTACGATCTGCTGATCTTAGCTGCGAATCCTCTCTGTACAGTATCGAGTCTCTGCTTAATATATATTTTATTCGCAGCTGGAAACCATGAACTTGCAGCGTATAGCATAATTGGACTCTCATTACAGCAATATAAATGGTTCTAATAATTTTTGAGTCCAGTCCCCAACTCACCCTGGCTGTTTTTGCAACGCGTTTATAAATTTCTATGGCTTTTTTACTTACTGAGATAGTGTGTTTATTAAACGTTAATTTGTTATCAATTATTAATCCTAATATCTTTATGCTATCTGTGATCTCGATGAGTGAGCCTCCCATCACTAGTCTAGGTGTTTCATATTTTATCCGATTTGTGATTATCATTGCTTTTGTTTTGTTTGGAGCGAAATTTAGTTTGTTTTG